>CAUYLG010072833.1:0-38595 GCA_963573385.1 Cacajao melanocephalus | reverse complement strand
ATCAGCACGGGAGTTTTGACCTGCTCCGTTTCCGACCTGGGCCGGTTCACCCCTCCTTAGGCAACCTGGTGGTCCCCCGCTCCCGGGAGGTCACCATATTGATGCCGAACTTAGTGCGGACACCCGATCGGCATAGCGCACTGCAACCCAGAACTCCTGGGCTCAAGCGATCCTCCAGCCTCAGCCTCCCGAATAGTTGGGACTACAGGCACGTGCCACCGCGCCCGGCATTTTTGTTGTTGTTGTTGTTGTTGTTTCACCATCAGCTTTATCATTCTATCAACAAGAGCGTCACAAAGTCAGGCTACAATGAATGAACGCACCGTGACTTCATTCAGCGAGTGAAACAGGAGCAGCCTCGTTGCCATTCGTTGACAGACAAGTGTGGTTCCGACACCAGTGTTACTGCTTTTCCTTTACATTAACAATGAAGTGAAAAAAAAAAAAATGAAGTGAAACCATCAAACCCAATTTTGGTTGTTTTTGTTGTAGTTTTTTGTTTGTTTGTTTGTTTTGGTTTTTTTTATTTGAGATGAAGTCTAACTGTCACCCAGGCTGGAGTGCAGTGGTGCGATCTCAGCTCACTGCAACCTCTGCCTCCCTGTTCAAGAGATTCTCCTGCCTCAGCCTCCTGAGTAGCTGAGACTCCAGGCATGCACCACCACACCCACTAATTTTTGTATTTTTTAGTAGAGATGGGGTTTCACCATATTGGCCAGGCCGGTCTCAAACTCCTGACCTTGTGATCCACCCACTTCGGCCTTCCAAAGTGCTGGGATTACAGGCGTGAGCCACCACGCCCAGCCTGTTGTAGTTTTTTGAAGCAGGTCTTGCTTTGCTGCCCAGGCTGGAGTGCTGTGGCTCGACCAAGGCTCACTGCAGCCTTGACCTCCTGGGCTCAGGTGATCCTCCCACTTCAGCCTCTCAAGTAGCTGGGACCACAGGTGTGCACCAGCACACCGGCAAATTTTTATTTTTTGTGGAGACGAGGTCTCGCTATGTTGCCCAGGCTGATATCAAACTCCTGGCCTCAAATAATTGTCCCATCTCAGCCTCCCAAAGTGGTGGGATTACAGCTGTGAGCCACCATGCCCTACCTGTATTTCTAGGTTTTTGTTTTATTTTTAATTTATTGCCTATATTTCTGTATTCTGCATTTGTCACAGTAGGTGCTTCCTTTAGAATGAAAGGGAAGGCCAGGTGTGGAGGCTCACATCTGTAATCCCAACACTTTGGGAGGCCGAGGCAGGCAGATCACGAGGTCAAGAGATTGAGACCATCCTGGCCAACATGGTGAAACCCTGTCTCTACTAAAAATTCAAAAATTAGCTTGGCGTGGTGGCACGCACCTGTAGTCCCAGCTATTTGGGAGGTGAGGCAGCAGAACTGCTTGAACCTGGGAGGCAGAGGTTGCAGTGAGCCGATATCATGCCACTGCACTCCAGCCTAGAGACAGAGTGAGACTCTGTCTGGAAAAAAAAAAAAAAAAAAAACAGAGACTGGAAGGGAAGCACATAAAGCCACTCCTTGTCTTCCTTTCCCAGGGACATCCCTCAAGTTCCCTAAACTTGCGGAGGGCTGAAACCCAGATCAAAGCTTTTTGGAGGTTCAGCCTTCTGAGGACTTTCCTCTGCATCTGCTCGGTGGCTGGCATTTAGAAATGACAGGTAATTCTTGCCTCTTTCCGCTACACTGGGGACATCCCAGTCTACCTGGACAGTCCTCCGGGGCCAAGCAGGGCAGTCCTCTGATGGATTTTCCTAAGGGCTGGGCAGGCAGGCCGTCCACGGTGAGCCCAGGCCTGCAGCAGCAGAGAAGGCCGGGCGCTGGGTGGTGAGCGGCTCCACTCAAGAGCACACCATGGCTGCAGAGCCCAGCTCCCTCCCTTGAGCATGGTGACCCCAAGCAAGTCACAGGACCTGGCCAAGCCTCATGGCCCTCATTTATCAATTGGGGACAGCAGTTCCAACCTCACAGGCTAGGTGTGAGGTTTAAACGATTGCCTCACATAAGAGCTCGAGAAATAGTAACAATTCGTCCTGGACAGTTCCTGTGCTTGTACCTCTGTGTTCCCTCATTTTAAAGCAGTTGCTTCCCAGGATTAAAGAACATTATCCCAGTGACATGCATGCAATACAGAGGCACTTAAGAGTCTGACAGGCCAGGAGCAGTGGCTCATACCTGTAATCCCGGCACTTTGAGAAGCCGAGGCAGGTAGATCACTTGAGGTCAGGAGTTCGAGACCAGCCTGGCCAAGATGGTGAAACCCCATCTCTACCAAAAAAAAAATACAAAAATTAGCTGAACACGGGGGCCCATGCTGGTAATCACAGCACTTGGGAGGCTGAGGCAGGAAGATCGCTTGAACCCAGAAGGATGTGAGCTGAGATCATGTCATTGCACTCCAGCCTGGGTGACAGAGCAAGACTCTGTCTCAAAAAAAAAAAAAAAGGTCTGAGAAAAAGATCGAGGGCTGAGGTATTCGTTACAGAAAATGGAGCTGGGTGTGGTGGTTCAAGCCTGTAATCCCAACGCTTAGGGAGGACAAGGCAGGAGGATCACTTGAGCCCAGTTCAAGGCTGCAGTGAGCCATGATGACACCACTGCATTCCAGCCTGGGTGACAGAGCGAGACCCTATCTCTAAAAATAAATAAATAAATAATGAAAAAAGGATATATTCATGTTTGGTTGAAACTCTTACTTGATGAAGTAGCCATATAATCTGACCACTAGATGTCAGTGTTGCACTGCAGTGTGAAACAAGGCCAGGGATACCCGCTGACAATGTTGAGGTGACACCGAGCACTTTGCGCGTGTCCTCGCTCTAGGCACTCATTTAATATCTCAACTGCCCTCAAAGGTAGGTGCTGTTAGCCCCATTTTACATGAGGAAACAGAAAGGTGGAAGAACTCTGCCTGAGGCTAAACTACTGGCAAGTGGTAGAGCCCAGGTTTGATCATGAACAGCCTGGTTTGAGTTCACGGTTTATCCACTGCCCTCACCATAAATAAGACAAAGACCCTTTGTGGGTTTTTTGAATCCTTTTCATCTACATTAGAGAGGGTTCCGTAAATATTCAGTTCAATAGCAATTATTTATTTTTCTTAAAACTGGACTGTAAGGCTGGTCTTGGTGGCTCACACCTGTAATCCCAGCACTTTGGGAGGCCGAGGCAGGTGGATCATGAGGTCAGGAGTTCGAGACCATCCTGGCCAATATCGTAAAACCCCATCTGTACTAAAAACACAAAAATCAGCTGGGTGTAGTCACGAGCACTTGTAATCCCAGCTACTTGGGAGGCTGAGGCACGAGAATCACTTGAATCCGAGATGGAGGTTGCAGTGAGCTGAGATTGCACTACAACACTCCAGCCTGGGTGACAGAGCAAGACTCAATCTAAAAAAAAAAAAAAAAAAAAAGAATGTGAACAGATGCATTGGCTCACATGCTGAACAGAGAGTGCTGAAGGCTCCCACCCCTTCCAAAAAGATGGGCTCTACATCTGCCTCAAAGAACAGGTAACCCTTGCAAATCCTTGCCAGAAGTCTCTTTGCTTAGCAGTCCTTCTGCTTGACCAGGCATGGTGGCTTATGCCTGTAATCCCAGCACTTTGAGGCTGAGGCAGGCGGATCACTTGAGGTCAGGAGTTCAAGACCAGCCTGGCCAACATGGTGAAACCCTGTCTCTACTAAAATACAAACATTAGCCAGGGGTGGTGGTGAGCACCTGTAATCCCAGCTACTCAGGAGGCTGAGGCAGGAGAATCCCTTGAACCTGAGAGGCAGAAGTTACAGTGAGCGGAGATGGCACCACTGCGCTCCAGCTTGGCAACAGAGCAAGACTGTCTCAAAAACAAAAACAAAACTTCTGCTTCCTTGTCTGACCCTTGTCTGTATCAATGCCCCTTTGTGTCCCCAGTAAAGCAGAGTTATGACTGAAGTCATTAGGGGCCTATAATTTCTACCTGAAGGAAGCCACCAGATTTGTCCCTTCAGTGGTTAGGCTGGACAGGACTAACTTGGCTAAGGGCAAAACCCCTTTGTCCCCCTCCTTCCACACCCAGATTTGGCAACCTCCCTTCAGGAGGTAGGCGAGTCAGGTAATGAACAGTAATAGTGCTCAGTGCATGGCCGGCTCTGGTCCAAGTGCCTGTGTTTAAGCCTGAAAACGGCTCTGTGAGGTCAGTGTTATGATCATCCCTTCTATATAGATGACAAAATACACACATAGAGGTTAAGTAACTTGTGAAGTAAGACTGAATTTGTGTTGGAGCCAAGATTGGAGCCCAGGGCCAGGGATGGTGGCTCATAGCTGTGGTCTCAGCACTTGGGAGGCTGAGGCTGGAGGATCACTTGGGCACAGGAGTTTAAGATCAGCCTGGGCAACATAGGGAGACCCCATCTCTACACAAAATTTAAAAATTAGCGAGGTGTGGTGGTGTGCACCTGGAGTCCCAACTAGCCAGGAGGCTGAGATGGAAGACTCACTTGAGCCTAGGTGGTTGAGGCTATGGTAAGCCATGATAGTGCCACCGCACTCCAGCCTGGGCCAGAGTAAGACCTTGTCTCAAAAAAAGAAAAAATGCAGAATGTGGGGCCCCACCTCAGCCCACTGAATCAGAATCTACTCTTTTTCAAAATCTCAGGGTGGTGGTGGTGGGAGTCGGGGAGTCATAAGCAGGTTACAGTTTGAGAAGCTCTGACCTTTCTTAACCTCTACACCTGCTGCGCAGCACACACAGGCACCCCTACCAGCAAACTTTTGAGGACTGGGTGCAAAGCAAATTCACCACTGATGCTGAGAGGTAACATCTGGTTTCTCTCAGTAGAAACACCCACCACTGCTGGCCGGGCCCAGTGGCTTATGCCTGTAATCCCAGCACTTTGGGAGGCTGAGGTGGGAGCAGCATCACTTAAGCCCAGGAGTCTGAGACCAGCCTAGGCAACATGTCTCTACCGAAACTGCAAAAAAATTAGTGGGGCATGGTGGCACGTGCCTGTAGACCCAGTTAACCGAGAGGCTGAGGCAGGAGGATCTCCTGAATTTGGGGAGTTCAAGGTTGATCAAATCACTGCTTTCTAGCCTGGGCAAGAGTGAGACCCTATCTAAAAAAAAAAAAACCAACCAACCCTGCTCCAGGGGTCAGGCACACTCAATGGTAGTTAATTGCTGCCACTTTTTTCTTTTTTTGAGATGGAGTCTCTGTCACCCAAGCTGGAGTGCAGTGGTGCAATCTCAGCTCACTACAACCTCCGCCTCCTGGGTTCAAGCGATTCACCTGCCTGCCTCAGCCTCCTGAGTAGCTGGGATTACAGACATGAGCTACCACGCCCAGCTAATTTTTTATATTTTCAGTAGAGACAGGGTTTCACCATGTTGGCCAGGCTGGTCTTGAACTCCTGACCTCAGGTGATCCACCCACCTCAGCTCCCAAACTGCTGGGATTACAGGCGTAAGCCACCACGCCAAACCTTTTTTTTTTTTTGAGACAGGGTTTGGCTCTATCACCTAGACTGGAGTATAGTGGTGTGATCATAGCTCACTGCAACCTCAATCACTCAAGCGATCTTCCCACCTCAGCCTGCCAGGTAGCTGGAATCTTAGGTGTGTACCACCATGCTCAGCTAATTTTTATTTTTTGTAGAGATGGGGGTCTCACTATGTTGCCCAGGCTGGTCTCAAACTCCTGGGCTCAAGCAGTCCTCCCACCTTGGCCTTCCAAAGTGCTGGGATTACAGGTGTGAGCCACCACACCCAGCCTGGCTGCCACTTGTGTAGGTATTTATTATGTGCCAGGCACCATTTTTGTTTTCCCTTGGTGAATCCTCAAAATAGCCTCAAGGACACAGGTACTGTTATTTCCCATTTTACAAATGAGAAACTGAGAACAGAGATAGCAAATAATTTCCCCAAAGTCTCACAGCTAGTAAGCAAAGGGGGCTGGATTTGAAACCAAACTCTACCATTCACAGCTTTTTGGAAGGTAACAGAAAGGGGCTGAGTGGATTCCCTTGTTTCAAACATGGTGGGCAATCTAGCTTCAAGTCCCATTGACACTTAGCCTCTGACTTCCTGCTATTCTCTCTCCATTCCAGCAGCATCCTCCATCAACCTCAGAGCTAGGTCAAAAGATCCCCCTTGAGCAGTCCCTTTCACAACCCTTAAACAATCCTGGCTGGGCACAGTGGCTCACACCTGTAATCCCAGTACTTTGGAAGGCTGAGGCAGGTGGATCACGAGGTCAGGACTTTTGAGACCAGCCTGGCCAACATGGTGAAACCCCATCTCTAGCCAGGCATGGTGGTGTTGCCCCAGCTACTTGGGAGGCTGAGGCAGGAGAATCACTTCAACCTGGGAGGCAGAGGTTGTGATGACCTGAGATCGTGCCACTGCACTCCAGCCTGGGTGACAGAGCGAGACTCCGTCTCAAAAAAAAAAAAGAAAAGAAAAGAACAATCCGTCATGTGGGGCTACTTGGGCTTCTCTTAAATGTGCAGGGAGGGACTATAATCCCAGCACCTTGGGAGGCCAAGATGGGAGGATCACTTGAACCCAGGGTGCTCAACATCAGCCTGGGCATCACAGCGAGATCACATCTCTAAACAAAATGTAAAAATAAAAGCTGGTGATTGAATGAAAATTGTCTCTTTCACATTAGCTCCGAGAGGTCAGAGGTTATACTGTAGACAGCAGCTGTGGAGGAACAGGCACCATTTGCTCCTCTTAGGCAACTCTTAGGACTTTCTTAGCACTCCAGGGAAATCATTAAGTCAAAGCGCTGCAGGGAACCTGTAACGTGGCCCCAGGCCACACAATCATATGAGTATGCTGGCAGGTTTTTATTTTTTCTGAGTAAATAAGATCAAGTGAAAAGCCTGGTTTAAGGAGCAGGCTTAGATTATTCAAAATCCCACACTGAATCCCTGGGCCTAACTTAGTGACAGATATGAGAAAGGAAATAAATCAGACCAAGCTAAGCCTATCATTAAAGTGTAATTCTCTAGAAAGTTTATTATGCAATATTTGACATACAAAAAGTCATAAAGAATGTCACACACAGCTTGCCAGGAGCAAAAAAAAAAAAAAAGAAAAGAAAAGAAAGAAAAAGCATGTTAGAGTGAACACCCACATACACACTGCCCACCTGGAAAAATAAATGTGCCCAGTGGACTAAAGCCCCTGGTGAGCTCTCCCTGTCTGCCTCCTCTGAGTTAAGCATGATCCTAAATGTGTTTCCTGTGTAATTCTAGTCTTTTTTTTTTTTTAAAGAAAAATCTTTCTGCCAATGGGGATAATGGCTCCGTGTGGCCGAGGTGAGACTACGTAAGAATCTGGAGAAAGAGCCTCAGTCTGATGTCGGTTTTATTGAGTAAAGGAAAAGGGAATTGAGCCACATGATACAAAGGTTCCAGTTGATGAGAGTGCACAGACACTCTTCCCGTCTGCGTGATGAGAACCGCACCAGCATAGGGGACACTGCTCTGAGGAGGAGGTTCCCACGCCTACACACATGAGCAGCTCCTGGTCAGTCCCAGGAGGCAAGGGCAAAGGGCACAGCAGCTCTCACAGAGCTATTTTACAAATAAACTCTGTGCCTTCCTCAGGAGTTGCTTATAACACTTTTTTAAAAAAGATCTGAGGCCGGGTGTGGTGGCTCACGCCTGTAATCCCAGCACTTTGGGAGGCCGAGGCAGGCGGATCACGAGGTCAAGAGATCAAGACCATCCTGGCCAACATGGTGAAACCCCATCTCTACTTAAATACAAAAATTAGCTGCGCATGGTGGCACACGCCTGTAGTCCCAGCTACTTGGGAGGCTGAGGCAGGAGAATTGCTTGAACCCAGGAGGCGGAGGTTGCAGTGAGCCGAAATTGTGCCACTGCACTCCAGCCTGGCCCCGGGAAACAGATAAAGACCCTGTCTAAAAAAAAAAAAAAAAAAAAAAAAAAAGATCTGAACAGAAAACAGGGCAAAGGGCCACCATGTGGGTGCATCATGAGGCACATGGAATGTCCTGGTCTGTGGAATTGTGGAGGATGACAGAAGCAGCATGATTAGGCATTGTATGACGAGGATGACACACTGCCACCGTGGCCTGTCCAATTGGTGTGGATAAACTGCCCTGGTTTGGCCAAGAGTTCATAGGTGTGGGCCCCGAAGTAATCCCGCTGAGCCTAGGAAACGAGAGAGTAGGTTGGTCAGGACAGTCTGTGGCGCTCACCCCTCGGGGCCAGCCAGGTTAACCCCTGCCCTGCAGGCTTACCTGGATGAGGTTGGCTGGAAGCATCTCATGTCTGTACCCATCATAGAAGGAGAGTGCAGTGGTAAAACAGGGCATGGGAATGCCAGCCTGGACCCCAGTGCTGACTGCCCGCCGCCAGGAGTCCTGAGCACAAAATGCAAGGCCAGAGATTAGTGATTTGCCCCTGGCAACACTGACAGATTTTCATTCACATCAATGTGGGTAAATGAAAAACTGATGGTTAGGCCGGGCGCGGTGGCTCGCGCCTGTAATCCTAGCTCTTTAGGAGGCTGAGGTGGGCGGGTCACAAGGTCAGGAGTTTGAGACCAGCCTGGCCAACATGGTAAACCCCATCTCTACTAAAAATACAAAACCAAATTATCTGGGCATGGTGGCACATGCCTGTAGTCCCAGCTACTCAGGAGGTTGAGGCAGAGTTTGCAGTGAGCCAAGATCACACCACTGGACTCCAGCCTGAGTAAGAGAGTGAGACTCTGTCTCATGGCCCCAGGGAGGTAGAGTACCGACAGCACCAGCTCTAGGCTACGTACCTGGCAGTTTTCAACAGCTGACTTAAAGAAGTCGTCCAGCAGGAGGTTCTGGAGTTCTGGGTTTCGATCAAATGCATCCTTTATCTTTCCTAGGAATACACTGCAATAATCAGGGGGAAGAAAGCAATAGATCTTAACTCTACAGGAAAGTAAGTTGGAAGCTGATGTATACTCTGGTGAAGTACAAAGTTCTATCTCTCGTCTCTTCAAGCTAGCTGTTAAGTGCAGTGCGCTGCCAGCACTCATTTAATTTCACATAAACACACTTTTTGAGGCTGAAGCAAATCTGACAGATATTCACTGTGAAAATAAAATTTAAAAACTATTTTTGGAGTTATTTCTAAAGAGAGCTAACATTAGAATCATCTGAATCATCTATTTCAGAAAAATGAGATTCATCAAATGAATCTTCAGCTAACATGAGAACGATGTAACGTCACGTGTAGGAGTGCTACATTTTCTATGGTTTGACATTTTCAATGAAAATAAAGAGCAAAAGTCCCAAGAGGCACTTTCAAAGGTGTGGAGTGGACAATTTAGTTAGAGCAACAGAGGTACAGGGAAGAAGAGAGCCAGACAATCTAAACCTATCTTGTTGCCAGTGTCCAGTTACGGGGCTAACTGCCCATCCCTGGAAACTGTTCAAGCTAAGTGTCCTAAGCCTGCACTTCTGCACAGCAGCGTGAGTCCTTCCCAGGCTGCCTCTCACTTACCTTCTGATGATGCAGCCCCCTCTCCACATCAGGGCGATGCCACCATAATTAAGGGTCCAGCCAAATTCAGTGGCTGCCTGCCTTAGCAGCATAAAGCCTTGAGCATAAGAGATGATCTTGGAAGCGTAAAGGGCCTGAAGAGTGATACAGAGACCTATGAGGATTGTGATTAGGAGAGGGACCACCTCATGTCTACCAGTCTTACTCTCATCAGCAGTGGAGATCCCAGAAGGGACAAGATTCTAGGAAAAGGCTATAAGTCAAGATCCAAGTGAAGGCTGAACTTCATTCCACCTGCCATTTGTGGCCTCACGGATTCTCCCACAACAACCCCCAGCCCCACTGCCTGCCATGGGATCAACAAAGACCACTGTCAGGGATGTGTCCCACCTTCCGAATGTCCTCCAGGAATGATTTCTTATCGCCATCAAACTGGAACTTTTGGGGACCCTTCAGCTTTTTGCTAGCTTGAATTCTCTCATCCTTCAGAGATGATAAGCACCGAGCAAAGACAGCTTCTCCTACATGGGGGTAGCGGGAAGAGGAAATAGATCACCAGAGTTCACATAGCAGCCAGAAGAAAGATGGAGCAGGAAAGTCTGTTTATACAAAGAGGTCAAAGTTTCAACCTTAGGCCACAAAAGTTAACATGGATCAGAAAGAACTTTTATAAGAAGGTCTAAGTTAATTTGATAACTAAAACTCCAAGACAATCTTCCAATATAAACATGAGAATTCAGCCACAAAGATTAACATGAAATTCAAAGGGGAGTTTTGAGGGAAAATGAAGAGGTAAAAACCACTGTTATGGCTGGACAAGGTGGCTAACACCTGTAATCCCAGCACTTGGGGAGGCTGAGGCGGGCACATCACAAGGTCAGGAGTTCAAGACCAGCCTGACCAACATGGTGAAACCCCATCTCTACTAAAAATACAAAAATTAGCTGGGCGTGGCAGTGCACACCTGTAGTCCCAGCTACTCAGGAGGGTGAGGGAGGAAAATTGCATGAGCCCGGGAAGCAGAGGTTGCAGTGAGCCGAGATCACGCCCCTGCACTCCAGCCCGGGAGACAAAGTGAGGCTCTGTCTCAAAACAAACAAACAGACGAAAAGAAAGCAGTGTTCCAATCAAAGCTGGTCCTGTGGTGGGCCTAGATTAAGCAGGGGCCGCCAGAGATCAGGACTGATGCTATATCTCAGAGTCTGCTTGTTTAAAAACCTTGCTCACCCAGGTTCTGTGGCGTAATCCCAGCACTTTGGGAGGCTAAGGTAGGTGGATCACCTGAGGTCAGGAGTTTCAGACCAACCTGGCTAACATGGTGAAACCCCATGTCTACTAAAAGTACAAAAATTAGCTGGGCCTGGCGGCGCATACCTGTAATCCCAGCTACTCGGGAGGCTGAGACAGCAGAATTACCTGAACCCGGGAGGTGGAGGTTGTGGTGAGCCAAGATCACTCCATTGCACTCCAGCCTGGGCCATACAGTGAGACTCCACCTCAAAATAAAACAAAATAAAAACCTCACTCGTTGTGCGTTATTTTATAATATTATTTGGTGATAGGATTTAAGCTGCTCTTTAAAAATATTTGGAAGACATCTTTTTCTTCTTTTTGTTTTGTTTTGAGGCAGAGTCTCACTCTGTCGCGCAGGCTGGAGTGCAGCGGCACGATCTCAGCTCACTGCAACCACCGCCTCCAGGGATCAAGCGATTCTCCTGTCTCAGCCTCCTTAGTAACTGGGATTACAGGCACGCGCCACCACACCCAGCTAATTTTTGTATTTTTAGTAGAAACTGGGTTTCACCATGTTAGTCAGGCTGGTCTCAAACTCCTGAGCTCGTGATGCACTCACCTCGGCCTCCCAAAGTGCTGGGATTACAGGCGTGAAACACTGCACCCAGCCAGACATCTTTTTCTTTAAAGTCTGGATGGTGTGGAGGGTCAGACTTGCAGAAAGGTAAAAAATAATAATAATAAATAAAGTCTGGAAATCTTCTAGAACAGACAGGTGGGCGTATCAGAAACGTTCTTTACCAGTTTCTACCCACAGGGAGTTGAGGCCCTTACCACCACCCAGTGGCAGCACTGGGACCCGGCATTCATTCTGCGTTTAGTGCGAGCGTCCCGGCAGGCGCTGGGCTGGGGGTGGGGCAGAGTCAGCAGCGCAGACGGAGCCCACCTTTGGCAGAGCCCACCTTTGGCTTGTCACTTCAACCTTGCAGCAGCCCCTTCCGAGTGAACTCAGAGAAGCTAAACGTAGACAATGCCTCCAGTAACACCGCAGCTCGACAGACAAAACGACACACACGTCTTGCTGCTCCCACTTCCAGGAATCAGTGGTGGGCCCTTGGAAAACCGCTACAGACTGAGGCAATTCCACTTCCACTGGGGAGCAGCAAACGAGTGGGGCTCAGAGCACACAGTGGACGACCACGCGTACCCCGCAGAGGTTTGTAGACGTGGCCTAACGTGGTCCTAAATCTGGACGCTTTCTCTGTCTCCGGCTCTCTCGTGGGGGGTGACCAAGCCATCCCAGCTGCTCAGATGCAGAGGATTTCCTGGGACCTGGGACTGTCAGTGCTCAAAGCAGAACAGTCGGCCACCCCACCTATGTAGTCACACCCCTCTCCTACAAAGAAGGCACTGTAAGCCCTCTCATTTAATGGAAGAAGAGACTGAGGTTCTGAGTGGTTATGGAACTTGCCAAAGCCAGACAGCTGGGATTTAAGGTCAGAGCGTGAGGTCCTCCTGGCCTTCACTCAGCTGTGTGCTTGCAGCAGTAGGGACTAGCAGATTCACAAGGCCCTCTGCTGAGAAGCCGAACATCTTTTTTTTTTTTTAACATGGGGTTTCACCATGATGGCCAGGCTGGTCTTGTACTCCTGACCTCAGGTGATCCACCCACCTCGGCCTCCCAGAGTGCTGGCATTACAGGCGTGAGCCTCCGCGCCCGGCCCAAACGTCTTTACAATAGGAATTATCTTCTCCTTTATGTGTTTGCTTGTTTGCTCTGAGACACGGTTTACTCTGTCACCCAGACTGGAGTGTGGAGGTGCGATCTCGGCTCATCACAACCTCTGCCTCTTCCCTCAGCCTCCAAAGTAGCTGGGATTACAAGCATGCGCCACCATGCCCAGCTAATTTTTGTATTTTTAGTAGAGACGGGGTTTCACCATGTTGGCCAGGCTGGTCTCCAACTCCTGACTTCAAGTGTTCCACTCGTCTCGGCCTCCCAAAGTGCTGGGATCACAGGCGTGAGCCACCGTGCCCCTCCTGGATCATCTTCTTAAAGCAGTCTTATTTTCAGCATTCCAAAGTGGGAGTCAGTAGAGGAAAGGAGTGCAAATCAATGCTGGGAACTGGTTTTTGTGGTTACTTTGGGTAATAAGTGATGCCTTGTAGATTTCCCCATATATTTTATGATAAAATGTTTGCAACTTAGAAAAAAATGGAAAGAAGTATACGAGAGCCAGGTGTGGTGGCTCACACCTGTAATCCCAGCACTTTGGGAGGCCCAGGTGGGTGGGTCACCTGAGGTCAGGATTTCAAAACCACCCTGACCAACATGGAAAAACCCCATCTCTACTAAAAATACAAAAATTAGCCTAGCATGGTGGCGCACACCTGTAGTCCCAGCTACTTGGGAGGCTGAGGCAGGAGGATCAAATGAACCCGGGAGGCAGAGGTTGCAGTGAGCTGAGATAGCGCCGCCGCTGCACTCCAGTCTGGAGACAGAGCGAGACTCTGTCTCAAAAAAAAAAAAAAAAAAGTGTGTAAGAGGAACCCACAAGTTTGCCTTCTCAGTGCTGTGTGGATTGTTTTTGCCGTATTCGCTTTATCACACCTCTGCTCACCCGCCCACCTGACTTTTTTATCCTTATTTTTCCAAGTTGAGGACCATTTCTGTTTTTTGAACTTTTCCTTGTTGTTATGAAAGTAAAGCTGCAGTTAATATGGAGGTAGAGTCCACCCAAACCAAAAAATGAAAACTGTTTGTAATCGCACACCCAGAGGTGACCTCGGGACACTTTATAAATAGCGAGTAAGATCTATTGTTATAATTTTGCACATATGTATAAATAGTTACAAAAATGAGTGCAACAGCGGCTTCTGTGTGCCTCTGTTCATCTAACAACATACCTTTTAGTACCTCTATCAGCAACTTTGTTTTTGATGAACAGAAATTTTAAAGGAAGAAGATTGTTGCAATTTACTCCTAGAGAAAAGAGACCAGTGAGCTTGGGCCCCCGGGGACCTCCCTGACTCGGGCTGAGCAGGGGCTGGGGACCCCCACCCTGGCCGAGTGTCTGGCCCATGCTGCAGTGTGCAGTTTCCTGGAGGCAGAGGGTGGGGGGAGCTGGGGTCTACAGTGGGGCCTCAGGTGTGGCATTCCAGGTGAGCCATAAGTGGGCAGGAAGAGCCCACGCCCACCCTCACTGACCCAGATGCACCCAGGAGCATGTAGCCTGCTGGCAGGGAGGAGCTGCGTGGCTCTCACTGGCCCCAGTGCCCTGCACAGGGCCCCTGGTCCCAGAATCCCAGCAGGGTGGGTTATGGACGAAGCCCAAGGGCTTGCTGTGCCCATCCTTGTGAGCTTGAAGCCACTGCACCTGGCCGAGGCCTGAGTTTTATCTGGTAATTCTTGTCCAAGGATAACTAGGAGGTAGAAAATAATGAAATGACCCATTTCTACTGGATGAGGTTAAAAATATCCTCTCTTTTTTCCCCCACCAGGAAGACAGAGGCTCTTCCTTCGTGGGGCTCTGTCAAGTGTCTAGGAGCTTGGAGTGCTGGTGGTGATAAGCTCTCATACGTCTGGCTGCAATAGCGTCATTCATTATAATTATTTTTATTTATTTACTTTTTTAAACAGACGGGGTCTCACTATGTTGCCCAGGCTGGAGTGCACTGGCTATTCACAGGCGTGATCCCACTACTGATCAGCATGGGAGTTTTGACCTGCTCCATTTCCGACCTGGGCAGGTTCACCCCTCCTTAGGCAACCTGGTGGTCCCCCGCTCCCGGGAGGTCACCATATTGATGTCAAACTTACTGCGGACACCCAATCAGCATAGCGCACTACAGCCCAGAACTCCTGGGCTCAAGAGATTCTCCCACCTCAGCCTCCCGAGTAGCTGGGACTACAGGCACGCGCCACTGTGCCTGGCCATAACAATTATTAAGTGGACACATAGGCCAGCCATTCAGAAGGGGAAGTGGCTGTCTTATTTCTTGCTGATCAGTTTAAATTCTCTTTCCACTATGTTTCAGCTGCATTTAGTTCACTGGAATTCCGTGAAATACCAAAATTACAAGGAGGCTGTCATGGGAGAGAATGGCTTGGCCGTGATAGGCGTGTTTTTAAAGGTAATTGCTTGCTGGGGGTGTAGACTACCTAATGAAAAACATGGTGATCCATCATCAGGATCGCTATTGGTTTTTTTTTTTTTTTATACAGAGTCTTGCTCTTTCACACAGGCTGGAGTGCAGTGGTGCGGTCTCAGCTCATTGCAACCTCCGCCTCCTGGGTTCAAGTGATTCTCCTGCCTCAGCCTCTCTAGTAGCTGGGACTATGGGAGTGTGCCACCACATGCAGCTAATTTTTATATTTTTAGTTGAGACTGGGTTTCATCATGTTGGCCAGGCTGGTCTCTAACTCCTGACCTTAGATGATCTGCCCACCTCAACCTCCCAAAGTTCTAGGATCACAGGCGTGAGCCACTGCACCTGGCCTAGGATTGCTTCTAAAATACGGTATATTGACAGTGGAACGAGCTTTCCACCCACCCACTGCCTTTTCATCTAACACCTTGTATTTGCCATGCAGCTCGGGGCCCATCATCAGACGCTGCAGAGGCTGGTGGACATCTTGCCAGAAATAAAACATAAGGTAAGCTGCATATCTGAAATCAGCATAATTTGACAAGCAAAATTGTTTAGTGCAGCAATTCATTTGCAAGCATAATGGAAGGAGCCCGCTGAGGGGCTGTGATTCCAGTTCTGGAAATGGGATTCAACGGAGCTGATGCTTGTGTGTCCACAGCTGACTCTCTCTGACTTCGAATACTTCACCACTGCTCTGGGACCCTGCTTCCTCCTCCGTAAAATAAGGGTGTTGGGCTTGATGGAAGTTCCCTAATTTCAGCCATGTAGCCAGCGTTCTGAAGATATTTGACATAGGGCTACTTGCTACTTAGTATTTTTCTTTTCCTTTTTCTTTTTTTTTTTTTTATTTGAGGAGTCTCCCTCTGCTGCCCAGGCTAGAGTGCAGTGGCACGATCTTGGCTGACTGCAACCTCTACCTCCTGGGTTCATGCAGTTCTCCTGCTGCGGCCTCCTGTGTAGCTCAGACTACAGGCATGCGCCGCCACACCCGGCTAATTTTTGTATTTTTAGTAGAGACAGGGTTTGACCGGGTTGACCAGGCTGGTCTCAAACTGCTCATCTGAGGTGATCCGCCTGCCTTGGCCTCCCAAAGTGCTGGGATTATAGATGTGAACCACCACACCCAGCCTACTTAATATTTTTCTTTAAATTGATTAGCTCAAGAAATTGTTAGCCTTGTCCTGGTTGATGATATTCACTAATGATAAAGTTTGTTTCAAAACAGATTGAAACAAATGCCTAACTAATCACATTTAAGAGTGTTGACCCATGTGCCGCCCAGCACGCTCCTTAGGAAGGAGCTAAAACAGTCCCTGTCCGCAGCTAAGCCCAAGGGCAGAGAGGAAGCTGCTCAAATCGCCCAGCTGCGTATGCTTCCCTGCATCAAGCACAGCTCAAAAAGATGGCAAGGACAAGAAGGTCACCTTTCTCCAAGATCAGCTCAGAAAAGGCTTTGAGGGAAAAGGGGAAATTCCAAGGAAATGTAGTTTATTTGTTCAGCAGCAAACAAAAGAATTCCAGGGCAGAAGGAGTCCATGAGAGCCTCAGATGTGGGGACGGATGAGGCTTCGACCTCTGCTAACAATGGTGCGGGCTGGTCCAGATGGAGCAGGGACCAGCCCTTCCTCAGGGTTCAAGGAGCCGTTTGATCTGTGCATGGTCTTTGCCTTGATGCTGGCTTTGGGGTGGCCTCCTGGGATGGGGACCAGATCACCCCCTGCCGCCCCATCTGCCTGCTCAGGAACTCCACAAGGCCATGGTTCTGAGAGCGCTGACGCCTCACCCTCTTCCTCCGCCCTGCTCCCCAGCCAGAGGAAACCTGGGCCACAGGATGTTTTCCCAGCCAGCATCCACCTCCCACACCAGGTGGTCCCACCTCTTGATGGGAAAGAAAAGAGCTGGCTGTGAACGACTCTTTACCCAGGGGCTATATTCCTCCCCTAGAAGGTTCTGGAGCTTTTCTTCTCCATGGGGTAAGTCAGAATTCTCTAGGCAAACCGCAGGGGAGGAACGCTGCGGGGGGAGGGGAGGACGCACTGCCAGGGTCTCGGATCGGGTCCTGATGCTGATCTCCGGGCTCATCTCCACACCTGAAAATACAGAGTTAGACTTTTTTTTTTTTTTTTTGAGACCGGGTCTCACTCTGTCACCCAGATTGGAGTGCAGTGGTGCAATCTTGGCTCCCCGCAACCTCCGCCTCCCGGGTTCAAGTGATTCTTCTGCCTCAACCTTCTGATTAACTGGGATTACAGGCGCCCCCCAACACGCCCAGCTAATTTTTGTATTTTTACTAGAGATGAGGTTTCACCATATTGGCCAGGCTGCTCTCGAACTCCAGACCTCAAGTGATCCACCCACCTTGGCCTCCCAAAGTGCTGGGATTACAGGCGTGAGCCACCGTGCCTGGCAGAGTTAGACTCTTGAGAGTTCAAAAGACCTTAAGAGGTTGGGCACAGTGGCTCCCGCCTGTAACCCCGGCACTTTGGAGGCCACGGCAGGCGGATCACGTTAGGTCAGGAATTCGAGAGCAGCCTGACCAACATGGTGAAAGCCCATCTCTACTAAAAATATAGAAATAAGCCGGGTGTGGTGGTGAATGCCTGTACTACCAGCTACCTGGGAGGCTGAGGCAGGAGAATTGCTTGAATCTTGGAGATGGAAGTTGCAGTGAGCCAAGACTGCACCACTGCACTATAGCCTGGGTGACACAGAGAGACTCATCTCAAAAAAAAAAGACCTTCGAAGATAAAAGGCCCAGGGTTGCGGGCAAGAGTCTTTGCTTCATGCGTCAGGGAATGGGAAGAGACATGAACGATTCTCTTACCTAGTGGTTCCTAGTATAGGACTTCTGGGAGCTTCTCCCATGGCACAGTCTCTCTGAGAGCCCCGCAGTTGGCCTCCCGGATCCAGAGCCCTGACCCACCACTGCAGAGCTGTGCACCTCTGAGCCTCAGCTTCCTTGCCTGTGAAATGGAGATATTAAACATCCACAGTAGCCCAGGCACGGTGGCTCATGCCTGTGATTCCAGCCCTTTGGGAGGCAGAGGCGGGCAGGTCACCTGCAGTCAGGAGTTCTAGACTAGCCTGGCCAACATGGCAAAACCCTGTCTCTACTAAAAATACAAAAATCAGCTGAGTGTGGTGGCAAATCCTGTAATCCTAGCTACTCGGAAGGCTGAGGCAGGAGAATTACTTGAATCCAGGAGACGGAGGTTGCAGTGAGCCGAGATCACGCCCCTGGACTCCAGCCTGGGTGACAGAGTGAGACTCCGTCTCAAAAAAAAAAAAAAAAAAAAAAAAATTCCACGCTAGAGCAGCATTCTCACGATGTAAGGGAATAAGGAGCATGTCTGGTCCTTGGTTGAACGTGCAGTTGGGTTCAAGCACCAGCTGTGGCCAGCTCTCACACACCCACAACTGCTGTGAGTGCAGAGGCTGCTGCTGCCCGTCACAAAATGCAGTCCACCACCCCATCGCTGAGGTTCAGCTGGCTTTTTTTGCTGCGGGTACTTTTGGTCAGCTGACTCCCAGAGAGAGCTATTACCCTGTGAGGGTCCATGAAACTTTAGAATGACAGCCTTGTGATGGAAAATGCTAGATTGTGGTCGAATCTAACTCCTAAGTAGAGGGCAGTGCAGGGCAGGATGGGGCTGTGGTGGCTGCAGGCTCAAGGGCAGATGGCCTTGGCTTTGAATCCCAGCTCTACTACCCACCCCCAAGGGCTCAGCAGTCCTCACCCAGGGATGGGCTCACCTGCAGCTTCTGGGCCGCTTTCCTGGTTTCCTTCAGCTAAGGAACACACTGTCCTGAACTCGGGCAGGAAAGACCACAGCCATTTAGTCCCCGTCATCTCTCCTGGTTGCAGACTGGTCTAGGCCCTGCTGCGGGGCTGACTCGGCAGGGAACCTCCAGGCATCCCCTGCATGGCTGCTCCCTGGGGACCCAGCTGGCTTCTATGCAGTGCTCAGGTCTCCAAGAGTGAATTTCCAGAGAGAACCAGGTGGTCTTTTTTTTTTTTTTTTTTTTTTTGAGAAAAAGTTTCACTCTTGTTGCTCAGCTGGAGTGCAATGGCACAATCTCAGCTCACTGCAACCTCCACCTCCCGAGTTCAAGCTGTTCTCCTGCCTCAGC
The DNA here is from genome assembly GCA_963573385.1 of Cacajao melanocephalus. Taxonomy (NCBI): domain Eukaryota; kingdom Metazoa; phylum Chordata; class Mammalia; order Primates; family Pitheciidae; genus Cacajao; species Cacajao melanocephalus. Next base: position 19,571 of record CAUYLG010072833.1, on the reverse strand, counting down.
CTCCCGAGAAGCTGGGATTACAGGCATGCGCCACCACACCCAGATAATTTTGTATTTTTAGTAGAGAGGGGTTTTCTCCATGTTGGTCAGGCTGGTCTTGAACTCCTGACCTCAGGTGATCCACTCGACTCAGCCTTCCAAAGTGCTGGGATTCCAGGCCTGAGCCACTGCGCCCGGCTGCCAGGCGGTCTTGCTGTCCTTTTCTGCTCCGGCTTCCAGCGTCACAAAGCACACCTTCTGCTTCTGTTCACCACTCCTGCCAGGAGCATCTGCCCAGGCTCAGGAGGAGGGGACTTCACCCCCACACCTCGGTGGCAGGGGAGCAAAGAAACAACAGACCTCCACGTAAATGAGCCCACTGGATCTTCCCATCACTCCATGGGGTAGGCCTATGAGTCATCGCTACACACACAGGGAAACCAAAGCTCAGACAGGCAAAGAAGGACTTGCCCCAGGCACACAGCTGGCAGGTGAAGAGCCCGTTTTTAAACCCAGGAAGTGGATCCATGCAGCCTGAGCTTCCGTCATGGCGCCCAGCTCCCACGTGCAGTCAGAACCCAGGTCTGAGCTCCAGCTCCTGCTGCATGTTTCTGAGCTTTTTGGCAGCTTAGAGGGAAGCACGGGACACGTCTGTAACCCAAACCACATCAGGTGCTACCCAGAAGCCCGGATCCCCATCCCCACCCCCACCCCCAGTGCCGTCTCATCCGCACGGGCATCTCCCAGTGCCGACCTGTGTCACTGTGCCCTCTGCTCCCAGCATGCAGGCACAGCCCCAGTGTGGCCCTGGTGACCCTGGGCAGACAATTCCAGAATGGAGACCTTGAGGCTTCACCTTTGACCCTCTCTGCATAGCCCGAAGTTTTGGCAAAAACTGCCCGCAGAGGGTCCCCATCCTCCTTGCCTGAACAAGCTGCACACTCCTCAGGCTGCTGGGGACGCCCCTGGCCCCTGCCTTCCCAAGAGTCACAGGGGAATTGGCTGCCTTGTTGAGTTGGAAGCAGCCCACCAGATCCAGGGATCCAGGGATCCAGGGAATAGCTCTGTGCCCTCGTGGGGGCTCTTCCAGCTCTGGCAGCGGCAGCAGCAGCACCTACCAAGCCCCACGCCCACATGGCAGGCACTGACAGATGCCACAACAGACACCACGCTGCCTGGCACACACCTGGGGAAACTGAGGCTCTGAGAGGCCAAAGCAAGGGTGGAGTTAGGCTGGGTGGGGCATGAAGCTTTTAAGATGTGGGGTACAGTTTAAGAAAAAGAAGACAAAATCCAGAATAACAAAATAGGGGCCAGGCACGGTGGCTCACACCTGTAATCCCAGCACTTTGGGAGGCCAAGGGGGGCAGATTAACTGAGGTTGGGAGTTCTAGACCAGGCTGGCCAACATGGAGAAACCCTATCTCTACTAAAAACACAAAATTAGCTGGGTGTGGTGGTGTGTGCCTGTAATCCCAGCTACTCGGGAGGCTGATGCAGGAGAATTGCTTGAACCCAGGAGGCGGAGGTAACAGTGAGCCGAGATCGCACCATTGCACTTCAGGCTGGGTGACAAGAGCGAAACTCCATCTAAAAAAAAAAAAAGGCTGGTGTGGTGGCTCACGCCTGTAATCCCAGCACTTTGGGAGGCTGAGGTGGGTGGATCACCTGAGGTCAGGAGTTCAAGACCAGCCTGACCAATATGGTGAAACCCCATCTCTACTAAAAATATAAAAATTAGCCGGGCACAGTGGCAGGCGCCCGTAGTCCCAGCTACTTGGGAGGCTGAGATGGAAGAATCACTTGAACCCAGGTGGTGGAGGTTGCAGTGAACCAAGATCAAGGCACTATACTCCAGCCTGTTGGGGGACAATAGCTAGACGTTGTCTCAAAAAAGTAAAAATAAAAAAATAAGGTTTGGGGCTTCCGCGCAAGAGCGTTGTGGCAGCTCTGGAACTCTATCCCAGTGATTCTCAGGCCTGCTCCTCTCTTCCCCGGCCCCCTCCGGGAGGCGTGTCCCACATCTGTAATCCAGCTAGGTTCGTTTGCCAAGTCTGGGCTCCATCCTGGCTTCCCCAACATCCAGGGCTGTTTTGAGAATTTGCGATGTCATAAGACACTGTCTGTGGTGTACAGTTCTGTGGGTCTTGACAAATGCATAGAGTCGTGTATCCCCTGGTCCAGAACCCCACAGAGCAGCGCCTACACCCCAAACAGTCCCTCATGTGCCCTTCAGAGTCAACTGTCCCTGCCTGATCTGTTTCTGCTGGTTCTGTTTGCCTGTTCCCTCACCGAATTTTTTTGTTTGTTTTTTTGAGATGGAGTCTTGCTCTGTTGCACAAGCTGGAGTGCACTGGTGCGATCTCGGCTCACTGCAACCTCTGCCTCCTGGAGTAAAGCTAGTCTCCTGCCTCAGCCTCCCGAGTAGCTGGGATTACAGGCGCCCACCACCATGCCTGCCTAATTTTTGTATTTTCAGTAGAGACCGGATTTCACCATGTTAGCCAGGCTGGTCTTGAACTCCTGACATCAGGTGATCTGCCCGACTCAGCCTCCCGAAGTCCTGGGATTACAGGTGTCAGTCATCGCGCCCAGCTTCGCCCACCATTTGTACTCTGCCTTGCTGAATTGCATGGAGCACTGCAAGCTCCCTTAGCTGTTTCCAGTGTGGGGCGGGCTTAGTAGAAAAGTGGAGCAACCCACTTGCACCAGCAGAGTCTTGTGGCTCTTTCCACGGGTGGCTGGTCCATCCACGCTCAGATCACGGATGTGATGGTCTCAGCCTCATCGGCGTGCTCACCAGTGTCCTAGCCACCTGGGCTCACCACGCACATAAAAAAAGAGCCCTGACTTGTTTTAGGGGCGCCGAGGGGGAGCAGCTTTCTGTACCCACATGGCTGCTCCAGCCCTCGGGCATCGCAGAGACAGGACATGAGCTCCTGGGGACCATGATGCAACATGTAGGCGTCCTCTCCCCGGCCCCAGGCTAGAAAGCTTCCTTGGCAAGAAACCTGCACGTAGTGGAATGGCTGGGGCCTGCCACTCCCCTGACTGTTTCCTGCAGCCCTGGGAGGAGCGGGCCAGGCCTCAGTGGCCCTGACTGGCAGCATGGCTTTGGGCAAGTTGTTTCTATCTGTCTATCTGTCTGTCTTCATCAGTAAACCAGAAATACTTCTCGAAGAGTTGTTCAGAAAATTTGAAGTCGTTGCTCAGAAAGCGACTGGTACATCAGTGCCCTAGGAGTGGGGCGTGTGGCAGGCAGGAGGAGACCAGCATCTCCCTGCACACCCTCCTGTCACCCTGATATCTCCCTGCACACCCGCCTGTCACCCATGTGCACAAGCAGCCTGCCCCTTCACAACCCAGCTAGGCTGTGCAATGGACATTCCTTGGCAGTCAGAAAGGACACAGCTCTGACTCACACTGCAGTGTGGGTGAGTCTCAAACGCGCCGTGCTGAGAGGTGCCAGACACAAATGTCCACGCGTTACATGATTCAGTTCCTGCGAAACCCACAGAGACCAGAGCAGTGGGGTGGGGTGGGGGCGAGAGCTAAAACGTACCCAGTTTCCTCCTTGAGGGGTTGAAGATGTTCTAAAATTGACTTTGGTGATGACTGCCCAAAACCATATGATTGTTCACCTTAATTTTTATTTACTTATTTTAAGAAAAGATCTTGGCCAGGTATGTTGGCTCACACCTGTAATCCCAGCACTTTAGGAGGCCAAGGTGGGCAGATCACCTGAGATCAGGAGTTCAAGACTGGCCTTGCCAACATGGTGAAACCCCATCTCTACTAAAAATATGAAAAATTAGCTGGGCGTGGTGTCGGGTGCCTGTAATCCCAGCTAGCCAGGAGACTGAGGCAGGAGAATCTCTTGAACCTGAGAGGTGGAGGTTGCAGTGAGCGGAGATCACGCCATTGCACTCTCCAGCCTGGGCAACAAGAGCAAAACTCCATCTCAAAAAAAAAAAAGGATCTTACTGTATCACCCAGGCTAGAGTGCAGTGGCATGATCACAGTTCACTGCAGCCTCGACCTCCTGATCTCAGGCAATCCTCCCACCTCAGCCTTCCAAGTACCTGGGACCACAGGGGTGAGGCACATACCCGGCTGCTTTTTGTTTTTTTTTGTAGAGTCAGGGTCTTGTTAGGTTGCTCAGGCTGGTCTCAAACTCTTGACCTCAAGCAATCCTCCCACCTCAGCCTCCCAAAGTGCTGGGATTACAGATGTGAGCTACCACAACCGGTTTATAATGCTGTTTTTTAAAAATTAACTGGATAATTGCAAACGTGAACATGTGTACACAGAAGGGATGCATGTGTCTGCCGGAGTGGACACTCCCGGGCTTCCTTTTGGTAGCTCAGCCACCTCTCCTGGCTCTGACCCTCACTGCTTGGCCTCAGGAGACAAGCCCAAGGCATCTGGGTGGCCGGCTTCCACTTCTGAAAGCCAGGCCCAAGTGAGGTCCTGCTGTGGCTGAGCAGGGAGACTGCCTTCCTTGCAGTCAGGGATGCTGTCACTTCCGGCTGGACTCTTGTCCCACGGTGCTGGCCGGGGCAGGTGCAGAGTTGTGCTTGGTGGGGTCAGGATGCTGATGAGGGGGCTATGTTGCTGCCAGGCCTGGCCACCGTGAGCCGAGATCCTGCCAGTGCCCTCCTGCCTGGAAGACAGAGCGAGACTCTGCCTCAAAACAAAAAAGTTATAAATAGAACTACCCTGTGATTCAGCATCACACACTTCTGGGTATGTATCCAAAAGAGCCGGCTGGGCACAGTGGCTCATGCCTGTAAGCCCAATATTTTGAGAGGCCAAGGCAGGACAATTGCTTGAGCCCACAAGTTGGAGAACATCCTGGGCGAGATGGCAAGACCCCCTGGCAACAAATAATTTTAAACCCTGGTACGGTGTCCTAGCTACTTGGGAGGCTGAGGCAGGAGGATTGCTTGAGCCCAGGAATTAGAGTCTGCAGTGAGCTATGATGGTATCACTGCACTCCAGCCTGGGTGACAAAGTAAGACCCCAACTCTTAAAAAAAAAAAAAAAGTTGGGAGGCTGGGCACCGTGGCTCACACCTGTAATCCCAGCACGTTGGAAGGTCGAGGTGGGCAGATCACCTGAGGTCAGGAGTTCGAGACCAGCCTAGAGAACAGAGTGAAAACCTGTCTCTACTAAAAATACAAAAAATTAGCTGGGCGTAGTGGCAGGCACCTGTAATCCCAGCTACTTGCACTTGAACCCAGGAGGTGGAGGTTGCAGTGGGCCGAGATTGTGCCACTGCACTCCAGCCTGGCAATAGAGCAAGTCTCAGGGAAAAAAAAAAAGAGTTGGCAGCAGGGTCTTGAAGAGATACTTGTACACGCATGTTCATGGCAGCACTATTCACAACAGTGAAAAGACGAGAGCAACCCTCACGTCTATCCACAGATGAGTAGATACACAAAGTGTGTTCCGTCCATACAGGGGAATAGCATTCGGCCTTAACACGAAGGGAATCCTGACACATACTCCAGTGTGAAAAACTTGAATAAACTCTGCTCAAATAAACTTGGATAAACTTGAAATAAGCCAGACACAAAAGACAAAAACCATAGGATTCCACCCGTATCAGTACCCAGAGTCCTCAGATTCAGAGAGCTGGAAGTGGAATGGTGGGTGCCAGGCCTGGGAGAAGAAGGTGGGCTTAGTGTTTAGTGGGGACAGGGCAGAGTTTGAGTTTGGGATGATGGGAAGGTTCTGGAGTCGGACGGTGGAGATGGTGGCACAGCCATGTGACTGTATGTAATGCCATTGAACTGTGTGCTTAAAAATGGCTAAGACAGGCCAGACACAGTGGCTCTGCCTATTATCCCAGCACTTTGGGAGGCTGAGGCGGGAAGATCACCTGAAGTCGGGAGTTCGAGACCAGCCTGACCAACATGGAGAAACCCCATCTCTACTAAAAATACAAAATTAGCCGCGTGTGGTGGTGCGTGCCTGTTGTCCCAGCTACTTGGGAGGCTGAGGCAGGAGAATCGCTTGAACAGAGGAGGCGGAGGTTTTGGTGAGCCGAGATCACACCATTGCACTCCAGCCTGGGCAACAAGAACGAAACTCCATCTCGAAAAAGAAAAAATGGTTTAAGATGGTAAATTTTACGTTATGTATATTTCGTCACAATAAAAAGTAATATTTTTTTGCAGCCATGGTATGCAAAAACAAATGTCTTTGTTTACTTATTCATTTATTATTTGAGACAGCGTCTCACTCTGTTGCCCAGGATGGAGTACAATGGTGTGATCTCGGCTCATTGCAACCTCTGCCTCCTGGGTTCAAGTGACTCTCATGCCTCAGCCTCCCGAGTAGGTGGGATTACAGATTCACACCACCATGTCCAGGTAATTGTTGTATTTTTAGTGGAGACGGGGTTTCACCATATTGACCAGGATGGTCTTGAACTCCTGACCCGCCTTGGCCTCCCAAAGTGCTGAGATTACAGGTGTGAGCCCCTGTGCCCAGTCAAGAAGTGCCTTCAAAAGGAAAAATGTAAGCGCCAATGTGAGGAATCCCTGCTCTGTATAGAAGGGTCACATTTTCTCATCACTGCTCCCACGCGTGACAGCAGTGGCCTCCTGGCCTCATATGGGGGAAGGCACTTCCTTCCAAGTGCCGTGAAGGCCACACATGCTGAGATAAGATGCAGTGCCGTTTCTCTTTCTTTCTGAAGCTCCCAGTCTCTCCTGAGGACTGACACAGGCTGTGGTTCTCGGTCTCTTAGGATGCGCGGGCGGCCATGGACCCTTTCGACCCCTCCCATCTGCTGCCCGCCTGCCGGGATTACTGGACCTACCCGGGCTCGCTCACCACCCCGCCGCTGACTGAGTCAGTCACCTGGATCATCCAAAAGGAGCCCGTTGAAGTGGCCCCAGGCCAGGTGAGTTGTGCCCGTAACTGGCATGGTAGCACTTCATGGAAGGCGTTTCTCCTGCTTGGCAGCGTCACTAAGATACTGCATAAGAGCATTGTCAAGTGATATCCTTTCATGCATTTGGGGCATTCTTACATAAGAAGAAATTTCCAACTGAAGTAGGAGCTTGTTGAGATTGGCCAGCAGTTCCAGTTATCACAGCTCTTTTATGACATTGAGATATGAGAGAGAACAGGAAGGAGAGGAAAGGGGCCTGATGCATGGCGAAATGGTTTTATGGCAGCACTATCTAATCTGCACTGGCTCAGCCTCCAGACAGAGCAGGTGCCCCAAGGACACAAGGTTGAACTTGGTCAGTGCTTGATCGTCCAGTAAAATTGCTGTTAAAAAAAAAAAAGAGAGAGAGAGAGAAGTAGGCCGGGTGCGGTGGCTCACGCCTGTAATCCCAGCACTTTGGGAGGCCAAGGTGGGTGAATCACCTGAAATCAGGAGTTCAAGACCAGCCTGGCCAACATGGTGAAACCCAGCCTCTACAAAATTACAAAAATTAGCTGGGTGTCCTGGGAGGCGCCTGTAATCCCAGCTACTCAGGAGGCTAAAGTGGGAGAATCACTTGAACCCAGAGGTGGAGGTTGCGGTGAGCGGAGGTTGCACTGCACTCCAGCCTGGGTGACAAGAATGAGACTCCATCACCAAAAAAAAAAAAAAAAAAAAAGGTAGGAAGTAAGACGGTAGAGTGAGAGGAGACTTGAGAGTTTGCGTTACCTCCGTGGGTGAAGGACAGTAAGAAATCGGGGCCGGGCGCAGTGGCTCATGCCCGTAATCCCAGCACGTTAGGAGGCCAAGGTGGGCGGATCACTTGAGGTCCGGAGTTCCAGATCAGCCTGACCAACATGGTGAAACCCCGTCTCTTACTAAAAATAAAAAAATTACCCGGGCATGGTGGTGCACACCTGTAATGCCAGCTACTTGGGAGACTGAGGCAGGAGAATCGCTTGAACCCAGGGATAGGAGGTTGCAGTGAGCGGAGATCGCGCCACTGCCCTCCAGCCAAGACTTCGTCTCAAAAAATAAGAATAATAATTGAGATGGTGGAGGATTCTCTTGTGGCAATTTCAGAAAGCTGCAGAGCTCCACGTGTGTAGAGAAAGTCCAGGCGGACTGCATGAGTCAGCAATCGCTACAACAATGCTGAGTCACAAAACACCCCAAGCTCCGCAGCTCACAGCAAGCACTCACTGTGTTTTCTCATCAGTCCATGCAATGGCTGGGAGGCTGCTGGGCCCTGGATGGTGGAGCTTTGCAGAAGGAAGGCTGTGGTTGGGGTGCAATGGGGGCCAGGGTCTCTCACAGGTCTTGGATAGTGGCTACCCAGGACAGGTTCTCAATGACAGCAATGCCAGTGGCAGGAGCACAGGGGAGGTCCCTGCTGGCAGCACTGTGCTCACACCCTGTTGGTCAAAGCCAGTCTCAACAGTGAGGACAAAGCCAGCAAGGCGGGAGGATGTGAGTGAGCATGTCTGAGTGATGCCCTCGCCTATCACACACAGACACACAAGGCACTCATGGGACTGGCCCAGGGTCATGGGTCTGCGTGATTTTGGTTTTCTTCCATTTTCCTGTCCAAATAGCTTTACTATTTTTTGTTTGGTTGGTTGGTTGGGTTTTTTTTTTTTTTGATGGAGTCACACTCTGTCGCCCATGCTGGAGTACAGTGGTGTGATCTCAGCTCACTGCAACCTCCGCCTCCCAGGTTCAAGCGATTCTCCTGCCTCACCCTCTTGAGTAGCTGGGATTACAAGTGCACACCACCACACCCGGCTAATTTTTTGTATTTTTGGTAGAGACGGGGTTTTACCATGTTGGTCAGGTTGGTCTTGAACTCCTGACCTCATAGTCCACCCACCTCGGCCTTCCAAAGTGCTGGGATTAGGCATGAGCCACCATACCTGGCTTTTTTTTTTTTTTTTGAAAATTAGTTGATAATACTTGTACACATTTTTAAAAGTTATACACAGGAACCACATTACTACTGAGACAAACACAGTTACTGAAAAAAATAATAATAATAAAATAAAACTTATAATATTGGTCTGGGTGTGGTGGCTCATGCCTATAATCTTAGCACTTTAGGATGCCAAGCCAGGCAGATCACTTGAGGCTAGGGGTTTGAAATCAGCCTGACTAACATGGTGAAACCCCGTCTCTACTGAAAATACAAAATTAGTGGGCACCTGTAATCTCAGCTACTTGGGAGGCTAGGGCAAGAGAATCACTTGAATCTGGGAGGTGGAGGCTGCAGTGAGCCAAGATTGTGCAATTACACTCCAGCCTGGACATCAAGAGCAAAACTTCGTCTCAAATCAATCAATCAATAAAAATACAAAAATTAGTCAAGCATTGTGGCATGCATCTATAGTCCCAGCTACGTGGGAGGCTGAGGCAGGAGAATCATTTGAACCTGGAAGGCGGAGGTTGCAGTGAGCTGAGATCTCACCATTGCACTCCAGCCTGGGCGGCAGAGTGAGACTCTTGTCTCAAAAATAAATAAATAAATAAAAGTTATACTACATTTTTTCTGGAAATCTTAAAAGAGTGTGCAAGAATTTTGTCTGTCCAAGGTGGTTTAGAGCCACAAGTGTGCCGCCCATCCCCCACCCATGCCCGTCAGACGTTTCTCAGCAGTCACGGCAGTTCCCCTGGAGTTCCCCTAAGGGCCAGGACCCACACGCCAAAGGTCTCTGGCTCAGCTCTTTCTCAGGGCTCCAGGTGAGGTCTTAGAGGGTCCTTCTGTCTCCTGGGTCTGTGAAAATATTCCCTTATTTACAAATCATGGCATGATATCATTTGCACTTGGAGACATGGGATGTGGAATATCTGCCTGCCTCCCAACCACAGCTGCTGGACATGGGGAAGGCTTTGGTTGAAGGTGGCCCCTGTCAGCAAGGCCCTTATGCCACTGGACAAGCATATATGTGACAAGTGCCCATTCTGGGTCAGTGCCACCAGGAGAGAGTGTGGGGGGCAAGTGTGGAGGGGTGGCACAAGAACAGGACATGTCAGCACACTGCTGTCTGAGTGTGGGGGGCAAGTGTGGAGGGGCGGCACAGGAACAGGACATTCGTGTCAGCACACTGCTGTCTGGCAGGAAAGTAGGAGTGAAGTTGATAGTATTAAGCCAGAGTGGCCAATGTCATATAAATATGCAGGGCATGGCCGGGCGCAGTGGCTCAGGCCTGGAATCCCAGCACTTTGGGAGGCTGAGGCAGGCAGATCACCTGAGGTCGAGAGTTCAAGACCAGCCTGACCAACATGTTGAAACCCTGTCTCTACTAAAAATACTAAATTAGCCAGGCGAGGTGGCTTGTGCCTGTAATCCCAGCTACTCAGGAGGCTGAAGGCGGGAGAATCGCATGAACCCGGGAAGTGGAGGTTGCAGTGAGCTGAGATCTTGCCATTGCATTCCAGCCTGGGCAACAAGCATGAAACTCCATCTCAGAACAACAACAACAACAAAAATCATTTATTATCTCCCACAGTTTCCATGGCTTGGGAATTTGGGTGGCTCTGGCTTACCATCTTTCATGGAGTTGTAGCCCGATGTCAGCTGGGACTGAGGCTATCTGAAAGCTCCACTTGGGCTGGAAGACTCATTCCCAAGGATGGCCCTCTCAAGTGGCTGGCAAATTGGTGCTGGCAGCTGGCTGGGGGCCTCAGTTCCTCTCCCCATGGGCCTTTCCTTGGGGCTGCTTGAGTACCCTCCCAATATGGCGACCAGCCTCCCCCAGAGCAAGTGATCTTGAAGACCAAGGTTGAAGCAGCAATGCTTGCCTTGCACACCGTCACTTCACCACACCGTCACCTCCACCATTTTACTGGTCGTTTGGGGCCATCCCTGATTCATCATGGGAGGGGACTACACAAGGCCTGAGGGACACCTAGGGGCTGGCTTACCCTGCACCCATACCAAGCTCACCCTGGCTGCCCTCTATTCCAGCTCTCTGCGTTTCGTACTCTCCTGTTTTCTGCCCTTGGTGAAGAGGAGAAGGTGATGGTGAACAACTATCGCCCGCTTCAACCCCTGATGAACCGGAAGATCTGGGCGTCCTTCCAGGCCACTAATGAGGGCACAAGATCCTAGAGACACTAGGTCCACATGAATAACAGGACTGACTTTGAAGGAAGGAAGCGTTGTTTCCCAAGTTTCACAATGTGATTGTATGTGACTTCTGGAATTAAAAAGAGAGAATGAGATTACTGTTTTAGTCAATGTACTTTTCAGCTGCAAGTGAAAGAAAGACATGTAAGTACCGTGGGGAACATAACGCTGGGACACACGCGTGTGACACGGGACCCGAGGCAGTGCAGGGTGCTTTGGTTCGCTGTAACGAAGTACCACGAACTTGGTGGCTTAAAGTAACAGAGATTGATTCTCTGTGGCTCAGTGAGCCAGAAGCCTGATACCAACATCAGCACGGCTGCTGCTTTCTAAGGCTCGAGGGGAGGATCCTTTTTCTTGTCCTTCCAGCTTCTGCCACCTCCTTATAAGAACTCTTGTGGCCGGGTGCGGTAGCTCATGCCTGTAATCCCAGCACTTTAGGAGGCCGAGGAGGGCAGAAAATCACCTGAGGTCAGGAGTTCGAGACCAGTCTGGCCAACATGGTGAAACCCTGTCTCTACTAAAAATACAAAAATTAGCCTTGCATGGCAGCACATGCCTGTAATCCCAGCTACTCAGGAGGCAGAGGGAGAAGAATCGCTTAGACCCAGAAGGCAGAGGCTGCAGTGAGCTGAGATCGTGCTGTTGCACTCCAGCCTGGGTGATAAGAGTGAAACTTTGTCTCAAAAAAAAAAAAAAGAACTCTTGTGATGACACTGGACCCACCTGGATAATCCAGGCGACTCTCCCCACCCCAAGACCCTTGGCTTAATCATACATGCAAGTCCCCTTTGTCATATGAGGTCTTTACAGAGTCTGAGGATTAGGATGAGGGCATCTTTGGGAGCCGTTATTTTGCAGCTAATCCTAGTCACTGTGCGATCTTTGGTGTTGGGGATGGGGTGGACTGTGAGGTTAGAGGGCCCGGAGGGTGCCCCCAGGGAAATACCAAGACAGGTGAAGCCACACTGAACACCTTTGCTGCATGTCCCTTGACTATCATGCCTTTGAACTCTGTTTCCTACTCCCTTCCCACTGCACTGCGGAAAGGCCAGAGGCTGAATTGGGGTCCTGAAGAACCTTTCCTGGGAGCTCCACCCAGCATTGTCCACACTGTCAGCTGGGCACGTGGGAAACGTTGTGTTTAGCAGGGCATAGTGCCTCTCTCCACCACGCTGACTTTAACTTCTTAGACTGTGCCCTGATGTTGTGCTCTGAGCGTCTGCAGTGAGCTCTCTTGCTAAAGCTCACTTCAAGCCTCCCTTTGCATGGCTGACTTGTCCTGCCCCAATGGGACCAAGCCCTGTGCGGCGCGCTCTCCCAGCTCCTCCTCCCTTGTGCCGCACGCTCTCCCAGCGCCCCACTCTCTGTGCCGTGGGCTCTCCTAGCTCCCTCCCCTCCCTGCAGTTGTCTCAAGCCCCGAGGGACAGCCACCCGATCTCTCATTACCTCCTATCCCCAGGCTGTCTGGCCTACTACCTGGTATGCAGTGGACATCCAACAGATGTAAATAATGACGACAAAATGACATGATTATGTATGTAGAAAATCCCAAATGTCAGGGCTGGGCGCCGTGGCTCATGCCTGTCATCCCAGCACTTTGGGAGGCTGAGGCGGGCAGATCACCTGAGGTCAGGAGTTTGAGACCAGCCTGGCCAACATGGTGAAACCCCCTCTCTACTAAAAATACAAAAATTGGGCCAGGCGCAGTGGCTCACACCTATAATCCCAACACTTTGGGAGGCCGAGGTGGGCGAATCACGAGATCAGGAGATCAAGACCATGCTGGCCATGGTGAAACTCCGTCTGTACTAAAATATAAAAAATTAGCTGGGCATGGTGGCAGGTGCCTATAATCCCAGCTACTTGGGAGGCTGAGGCAGGAGAATTGTTTGAACCTGGGAGGCGGAGGTTGCAGTGAGCCGAGATCACTCCAGCCTGGGAGAAAGGACAAGATTCTGTTTCAAAAAAAAAATAAGAAAGAAAATCTCAAATGTCTACAGACAAATTACTGGAATAAATTACTGAATTTAGTAAGATCACCAGTTACAGGGACAATATACAGAAATCAATTTATTTCTATAAACAAGTAATAAGGAGAAAATGAAAAATTCAGAAATATATCATTAACAATAGCATCAGAAAATCAAAATTAGATCTGGCAAAAGATGTACAAAACTTCTACTGTGAAAACTACAAAATATGGCCAAGAGAAATTAGAGAAGATCTGAGTAACAGAAGCTACACCATGTTCATAGACTGGCATCCTCAATATTATGAAGGTACCAGTTCTCCCCAAAGTGACTTATATATTAGATGGACTCCCAGTAGAAACCCCATCAGGTGTGTGTGTGTGTGTGTGTGTGTGCGTGCAAATTAACAACTTGATTCTAGATTTGCATGGAAATGCAAAAGAACCAAAAACAGGCCAGGTACAGTGGCACACGCCTATTATCCCAGCTCTTTGGGATGCCAAGTTGGGCAGATCACCTGAGGTCAGGAGTTCGAAACCAGCCTGAACAACATGGCGAAACCTCATCTCTACTAAAAATACAAAAATTAGCCAGCCATGGTGGCGGGTGCCTGTAATCCCAGCTACTCAGGAAACTGAGGCAGGAGAATCACTTGAACCCAGGAGGCAGAGGTTGCAGTGAGCTGAGATCGCACCACTGCACGCCAGCCTGGGTGACAGAGTGAGACTCCATCTCAAAAAAAGAAAAAAGGGGTGAAAGGCTGCCCCAGAGTGGGAGAAGAGATTTGTAAAATGGACAAAGGCCTTGTAATTGGAATATGTAAAGAACTCCTAAAAATCAATAAGAAAATCACAGATAGTCCAAGAGAAAAATGGGCAAATGACTCAAGTAGGTATCTGGTGAAAGAGGATACGAGAAGACCAGTGAATCTGCGGAAAATACTCAACATTGTTAATCATTAGGGAAATGCAAATTAAATCCGCAGGAGAAGCCTCCGCACACCCCGCAGAAGGCACGCAACGACCTGGTGGTGAGGACCAGAACGACCACTTTTGAAAACTCTGGCAGCCCAGCCAAACCTAGCATCCCTACACAAAAATGCCCTTTGCTCAGAACCCAGCAGCGGTTTCAAAGTCCCCACCCAGCCTGTGGGGACCATTACCCACTCTTGCCTCCCGTGCCTCTCTCCTCACCCCTGCACTTGGCTGCCCTCACCCTCGGGCTGCCCCTTGGACACCTGAAGGACGCTCCTGACTCCAGCCTTTGCCTGGAATTCTCTGCCCTCAGGCAGCCACGCGGTTCACTCCTCCCTTGGTCTCTGCCCAAATGGCCACTGATGAAGAGACTTCCCCTCCCACCCATCTCCTCTCCCTGTGACTTTCCACCCCAGACCTTCTATGTTTATGCGTTGAAGGTCTACTTCCTTCCACCAGAATGTGAGCTCCATGGGCAAAGGCTTGTCAGACCTGAGGCAGTCTAGGCTGTGTCCCCAGAGTCTAGAATAGCGCCTGCTATTGACACCCAATAAATGTTACATTGATTATGGAAGCCGTCCTGGCACAAGCAGTAGCTCTCTTTTCACCAAAGGAATGAGCTTGCCAAGAAAGAGACAACATCAGCAAAGAGAGACAGAAAAGCCACACTCAGAGCCATCATTGAATTCTGGATCAATGACACAAGCCAATGGGTGCCCTTTCACTTCGGCCAGTGTGGGTTTCTTTTTACCTATTACTTGCTTGGGAAAAAATCCGAATTAGCACAGTATTTTTCCTTTCTTTTCTTTTTCTTTTTTTTTTTTTTCAGACAGTCTCGCTCTGTTACCATCTGTAGCGCAATGGTGCAATCTTGGCTCACAGCAACTTCCGCCTCCCGGGTTCAAACGGTCTTCCCACCTCAGCCTCCCCAATAGCTAGGATTACAGGAATGTGCCACCATGCCTGGCTAATTTTTTTTTTTTTTGTATTTTTAGTAGACACGGGGTTTCTTCATGTTGACCAGGCTGGTCTCGAACCGCTGACCTCAGGTGATCCGCCTGCCTCGGCCTCTCAAAGTGCTGGGATTACAGGCATGCACCACCGTGCCCATCCCAGTATTTTTATTTTTATAACATTAAAAAATTTTCCTGCCAGAAGAAAGTTTTACAATCAACCTAATCGTGTTACCTTCCAATGTTACTTTACGGTCAGATAAGCACAGAAAAATAAGCAGATGCTAATCTGTCTCCCAAGGTGATAAATGCCATTTCATTCTGAGAGGGTAAAGAAGAAGTAGATTAGGTCAGGCGAGGTGTCTCGTGCCTGTATCCCAGCACTTTGGGAGTCTGAGGCAGGTGAATCACCTGAAGTCACAGAATTCGAGAGCAATCTGTCCAACAGGATGAAACCCTGTCTCTACTAAAAATACAAAAAATTAGGCAGGTGTGGTGGCAGGCACCTGTAATCCCAGCTACTCAGGAAGATGAGGCAGGAGAATTGCTTGAACCTGGGAGGCAGAGGTTGCAATGAGCCAAGACCTCCCACTGTACTCCAGCCTGGGCAACAAGAGCAAAACTCTAGTTCAAAACAAAAAGGAGGTGTGGTGGCTCACTCCCTCCTGTAATCCTAGTACTTTGGAGGGCCGAGACAGGCAGATCACCTGAGATCAGGAATTCAAGACCAGCCTGGACAACATGGTGAAACCCCGTCTCTACTCAAAAAATGTACGAAAAGTAGCCGGGTGGGGTGGGTGCCTGTAATCCCAGCTACTTGGGAGGCTGAAGCAGGAGAATTGCTTGAACCCGAGGGGCGGAGTTTGCAGTGAGCTGAGATTGTACCACTGCACTCCAGCCTGGGCCACAGACTAAGACTCCATCTCCAAAAAAAAAAAAATATATATATATATATATATACACACACACAAAAACTAGGCTGGGCACAGTGGCTCACGCCTGTAATCCCAACACTTCGGGAGGCCAAGACAGGTGAATCACAAAGTCAGGAGATCGAGACCATCCTGGCTAACACAGTGAAACCCTGCCTCTACTAAAAATTCAAAAATACGAAAAATTCCTTGAACGTGGGAGGCAGACGTTACAGAAGCCAAGATTGTGCCACTGCACCCCAGCCTGCGTGAGAAAGTGAGACTGTCTAAAATAAAAACCAGGGCTGGGCACGGTGACTCCTGGCTTTCATCTCAGCACTTTGGGAGGATGAGGAGGGCGGAGTGCCTGAGGTCAGGAGTTCAAGACCACTCTGGCCAACATGGTGAAACCCCGTCTCTACCAAAAATACAAAAAACTTAGCTGGGTGTGGTGGCATGTGCCTATAGTCCCAGCTACTCAGGAGGCTGAGGCAGGGGAATTGCTTGAACCAGGGAGGTGGAGGTCGCAGTGAGCCAAGATCTTGCCACTGCACTCCAACCTGGGTGACAGAGTGACAGTCTGTCTCAAAAAAAAAAAAAATGCAAAAAGTACCCAGAAATTGCTTGAACCTGGGAGGTGGAGGTTGCAGTGAGCTAAGATCGTGCCACTGCGCTCTAGCCTGGGCAACAGAGTGAGACTCCATTTCAAAAAAAAAAAAGTGTCTGGCTCTTTAAAGGAAATCACATTGGTGGTGATGCTGGGTTAGAGAGGGTCAGCGTGAAGGAGTCAAAGTAGAAGTGAAAAAAGGGATAGGCTGGGAAATGTTCTGCCTCTAAGCGGACGCTCCTGGCTTAGAATCCATCAATCAAGAGGAGTTTACTGGAGGACGGGGTGTGCAGATGCCTCACCCGCTCCTGACCCAGGCCCTGGGTGAAGTGTGTGGTGCACATTAGGCAGCTCCAGCCCCGCTGTGGGTCAGGCTGACATGCAGGGCGTAGCCCTCACCCAAGCTCGCAGCAGCACCTGGGGAATGGTGTTTTAGGAAGCTCCCAAAGTGATGGGATGGTGTCGTCAGGGGTGAGGGCCACGGCACTCCCACTGAGGTGTGACAAGTTCTACAAAATCGTCCCTGGCTTTTAATAAGGAAACTGAGGCTCACTTGAGAAGTTGAGAAAGTCGTTGCTGACACCCTGGGCCAAAGGGGTAGGCAGCATGTCATTCCTGCCTCCGCTGATTTGTGCAGTTAGTCAAGGAAAAAGTGCAGCGAAGAGAGAAAGTCCTGAACCTTAAAACCTAGGAGAAAGCCTATCTGACACTGATGGTCAGTTAACGCTGATGGAAGCAGCAGCCAGAGGAAGGCACCCACCTGGGCTTCCTGCAGTGCGGTGAGAACAGCCCACTTCTCCGGTGGGGAAGGGGTGACAGGGTCAGCGGAGGGGATGGTCTCCAAATCTGGAGCTTGGGATGGGGACAGGGGCATACAGCCATTCTCCATGGGCCGTCCATTTCCATGGGGACTTGGGTACCGAGGAAGGTCCAGGAGACCAGAGGGTCAGGACATCGGCCCCTCCCAGCCCTGGGCTCCAGTTCTGCAGCCCCTCATTGCCATCATGGCCAGCAGGACTCCGAGAGAAGCAGGGGGTGGCTGGCCATTTTCCACGTCTACACAGGGGGCCCTCTGAGTGCACGAACATCTTTGTCTCCTGAAAAATGGCCTTTGTCAGTTATTTTTAAAACCAGTGTTCATCCTGAGACACGGAGGTACTCCTGGGAAGCCAACCAAGACTGGGCACGCTGAGATGAAACCACAAACGCCTGGAGAGGAAGAGACAGCGACTCCAGCCCTCAAAGCAACGGGACAGAAAACAAACAGGAGGGTTCCCCCGCGCCCCAGGGGCCGCGGTCGAGGTCTGCGGATCTGCCGGCCGGGCTCTCACCGGGTCAGACGGTGGCTACGATTGTATCGTAGATTTTCTGGCCCAACTTTTAAGGTTCAAGGCTTCCTCCCTTTGCTTTCATGTGCTTTTCTCGTTTAATAAAGATGTGTGTGTGTGAGAAGCATTGCCTGTTCCCAGCCGCCACCTCCTCCTCCTCTGCTTCCTCCCCGTCCCCAGCACGTCCTCCCCATTGACCCTCTAGAGATCCAAGCCCAGCTCAGAGTGGGCCATGTGCCCCGCTAAATCCCCTCAGCATTGCCCCCTTGCGACAAAATCCACACTCCTGACCCCCATCCCCACCCTCTCCTGGCAGCCCACTCTGTGCCGGCCAGGGCCAGGACATCAGCCGCCTCCCACCCCAGGGCTCCCGTGGCTGCCCTGATGAGCCTGGGAGCACCCACCCGACCCGCCCCACACCACCTGCCTGACACCTGCTCCTCCTGTTCCCTCAGCCTGAGCTGAGCCCCAGATGGCACCTGGTACACAAGCAATGCCCAGCAGTAATGGGGCTGTCATTCTTTTTTTTTTTTCTTTTTTTTTTTTTTGAGACAGAGTTTTGCTGTTGTTGCCCAGGCTGGAGTGCAGCGGCGCAATCTCGGCTCACCGCAACCTCCGCCTCTTGGGTTCAAGCAATTCTCCTGCCTCAACCTCCTGAGTAGCTGGGATGACAGGCATGCACCACCACGCCCGGCTAATTTTGTATTTTTAGTAGAGATGGGGTTTCTCCATGCTGGTCAGGCTGGTCTTGAACTCCCGACTCAGGGTGATCCACATGGGGCTGTCATTCTTTCAGACCTGTCCCTCCTGCTGGAAGGTGGGCTATCCGTGTACCACTGTGTTCCCAACTCTGTGCTCCCAACTCTGTGCCCACCAACCCTGTCTTGATAAATGGCCACCACGCCTGTCTAATTTTGTATTTTTGGTAGAGATGGGGTTTCTGCATGTCATTCAGGCTGGTCTGGAACTCTCAACCTCAGGTGATCCACCTGCCTTGGCCTCCCAAGGAGCTGGGATGACAGCTCTAAGCCACCTCGCCCAGCCCCTTGCTCTTCCTTTCAACTCGTTCTTTTTCCCAGAAAAACGACTTACCTGGTAAACCCTTTAAATCAAAAATCAACTTCTAAGGGCCCCCTAGTCATAGAAATAAACTTCCTCCTCAGCCAGGGCTTTTAAAATGTAACCTGGCCAGGTGACGTGGCTCATACCTGTAATCCCAGCACTTTGGAAGGCTGAGGCAGGTGGATCACGAGGTCAGGAGATCCAGACTATCCTGGCTAACACGGGGAAACCCCTTCTTCTTCTTCTCTTTTTTTTTTTTTTTTTTTTTACTTTTTTAAAAAATTCCACCCATATCATCTTCAAAACCCCTTCTTAAAAAAACACAAAAATGTAACCTGAGAGACGGGTTCAGGCCTGGAAGGGAAGCGGGGGTTGGACAGGCCTCCTCAAACCTGTCCAGCACTAACACCAACACAGACTTTAAGTCTGATGAGAAGCATATTACAGCCTGTTCTCTTTGAGTCTGCTGGCTAAAAGCTTCATCCACATGATAAAACTGTGGTCCCCACAACCTCTTACCACAACCCAAGCATTCCTTTCTATGGAGCACAGGCCTTTTTCTTTTTCTTTTCTTTTCTTTTTTTTTTTTTCTGACAGAGCTTCACTGTCGCCCAGGCTGGAGGGCAATGGTACCATCTTGGCTGAATGCAACCTCCGCCTCCTGGGATCAAGTGATTCTCCTGCCTCAGCCTCCCGAGTAGCTGAGATTACAGGCGCC
>CAUYLG010072832.1:0-14607 GCA_963573385.1 Cacajao melanocephalus | reverse complement strand
TTGAATAGGATTGGTGAGAGAGGGCATCCTTGTCTAGTGCCAGATTTCAAAGGGAATGCTTCCAGTTTTTGCCCATTCAGTATGATATTGGCTGTGGGTTTGTTGCAAATACCTTTATTATTTTGAGATACATTCCATCAGTACCTAGTTTATTTTTTACCTTTTTCTGTATTTTATATTGCCATAGGGAGCTATAGTTAGCTTTCCCAGCAACAAAGCTATGCTTGGTAATGACCCCGGTAGAGTAGAAATTTCTGCACGTGTCAAAATACAATGTACTTTACCTTACTACACCATAGGAACCAGGTAAAATAAATAGAAAAATCCCAAGATACTTTATCTAAATATGAGAATTGTTTTCTAAACCTCTGTATTTTTTCTCCTCCTCCCTAAATATGAGGAAAAAGTCATGATTCTCAAGCCATTACAAATTCTCTGATATTTATAATGGAAAATTCTGATGAAGACTGATGAGAACCTCTGCCTACAAAAATCTCACTAAGGTTCTGAGTCAAAAATTGTTGCTATACTTCACAGTAAGCAGGCAGTCCAAAGTCAGGACAGTTGTACATCTTTCTTAGGTTTCCTCCACTAATTGGGCATGTATTGATTTGACCTGAGGGGTCAGTTCTGAAACTATTAAAACCGTACACAAGAATGCCGTGGTAAGTTTTTGCACTTGGTGAGAATTTACCTTGTGATTAGAGTTTAATTATATGTTCATTAAGGATCATGATAAAATCTGCTGCAAAGATCTAATTTCATAGGCCATTCAGTTTTCTCTGAGATAATGCTAATTCAGAAAAAAATAAATAAATCTTGTTCTAAAAAAATTGCAGTAAAACCTTACCACTGGCAAGCCACCTATCTTTGTCTCTTCTGTTGTGAGAAAAAAAAAAGCCATCTCAGATTGGGCAATTTATAAACCTAAAATGTATTACTCACAGTTTACATCGTAAATGTATACAGCACGAACTTCTGGAGAGAAAACCTGCACCATACCCAGGCCTACTTCAGCCACAGCCGACAGAGCCAAGGAGTGCTGCCCCAGAATTCAGGAAATCAAGATTTGATGTGGTACTGTGCAGTGAGCCCCAGTTTCCAAGGGCACCCTGGGACTGTCCTTTAAAACCACCTGTTTTCAAGGCCCTAACTAACACTCTGGGCCTGTGATGGGTGAGACATCACCAAAGAACTCCAAAATGTCTTACAGTAATTCTTCCATTGTCCTGGTGAATAGCACCTGACTCCCCTGTGTCTACTAATCTTAAGAAATGTTCCCGTGGCCACACAGTCATTCTCTCCTGAACATGCTTTTTCATTCTTAACATGGCCTGGCTGAGAATTTTCTGAATCTTTTACCTTCAGCTTCTCTTTAAATTACAAATTTTATCTTAAATTTGTTTCTCTCTCTTCACATTTCACTGTAAGCAATCAAGGGAACCATGCCACACCCTTAACTCTTTGCTTAGGTACCTCTTCTTCCACATGTCCTAGTTTCATCACTGTTCATTTCTGCCTTCCAGAAACACTAGGACACAAAACTCAGCCAAGTTTGTTGCCACTTAATAACAATGATGGCCTTTCTCCAGTATCTAGTAAGATACTCTTTACTCATCTAACATGACATTAGATTTTTTTCATTACCCAGTTTTTTTTTTTTTTTTTTGAGAAGTTTGAAGATTTCATAATTTGGACAGGACAATGAACATCTCTACGTCCTTCACATAGGTGTACCAGTTAATGTTTTGTGCCACATTTACTCTCCTTTCTCTCTCTGTCTCTTTCTCTCTCTCTCTCACAAACACACACACACACACACACACACACACACACACACACACACACACACATTTTTGATGAACCATTTGAAAAGAAGTTCCAAAACCCAAAAAGTTCAATACATTATCCTACCTGTTTTCATTCATCTTTAAGATAATGTTGTACAGCTGGCACATGCTATGATTCTCATAAGCCAGTAAGAAAAATGATCTCTGTTTTCCTTGTAACACAAGATTCACTCAATGGAGTTAATAAATTCTACTCTGCCTACTTCAGAAGGTGCATTACTAGGGGCCTATTCTCTGAAAGCCTCTCAAAGAGTAGGAAAATATTTCTGTCCTCCAAAAGCTTATGGTGCTGTGGAAAATGTGGACAAATCAGATGAAATAATACATACACAGGTACTTAAATGTAAACTTTTAATGCCTTGATATACCTGAAAGATGCTGTTTTTCTCTATTTGTTAATTCTTTTTCTCAAAACAGGATTTGGGAGACGGAAAAACATGAAAACACACCAGAGGGACAGTAGTAGCATTTGGAAAATGATGATAGTTTGTTAAATATGTTTAAAGGCATAGTGAGTACATCTTAAAATGATTAATTTGTTTCTTCTCAAAAGAATATATTCTGAGTTGTATTGCCTTGTAATTTCAAGTATCGTGGACAGTATTAACCAGTGTTCTTTCTTTTAAAATATCTATTTCTCTGAATACAACCTTGTTTTTTTCCTTTAACTTTAAATTCTGGGGTACTTGTGCAGGATGTACACATTTGTTAAGGTAGGTAAATGTGTGCCATGGTGGTTTGCAGCATGCATCATCTCATCACCTAGCTATTAAGCCCTGTATGCATTAGCTATTCTTCCTGATGCTCTCCCTCCCCAAAGCTGGAATGCCCCTGCCACTGACAGGTCCCCCTGTGTGTTGTTACCCCCTACCAAGCCACCCATGTGTCCATGTGTTCTTAACATTCACCTCCCACTTGTGAGAACATGTGGTGGTTGATTTTCTTTTCCTGCATTAGTTAGCTGAGGATAACGGCTTCCAGGTTCATCCACATCTCTGTAAAGGACATGATCTCATGGCTTTTTATGGCTGTGTAGTATTCCGTAGTATGTATGTACCACTTTTTATTTATCCAGTCTATCATTGCTGGGCATTTGGGTTGTTTGGTCATGTGAATAGTGCTACAATGAACACGGGTGTATGTGTCTGTATGAAAGAATAATTTCTATTCCTTTGAGTGTATGCCCAGTAAGAATCATGATATTGATTCTTCCTATTCATGAGCATGGAATTATTTTCCATTTGTTTTTGTCCTCTCTCATTTCCTTGAGCAGAGGTTTGTAGTTCTCCTTGAAGTGGTCCTTCACTTTCCTTGTTAGCCATAACCCTAGGTATTTTATTCTCTTTGTAGCAATCATGAGTGGAAGTTCATTAGTGATTTTCCTCTAGGCTTGCCTATTGTTTATGTATAAGAATGCTTGTAATTTTTGCAATTTATTGATTTTGTATCCTGAGAATTTGCTGAAGTTGCTTATTCACTTCAGAAGCTTTTGGGCTGAGACTGTGAGACAATTTGATTTTCTCTCTTCCTATTTGAACACCCTTCATTTCCTTCTCTTGCCTGATTGCCCTGGCCAGAACTTCCAACACTGTGTTGAATAGGAGTGGTGAGAGAGGGCATCCTTGACTTGTGCAGATTTTCAGACGGTATGATACTTGTTGTGGGACTGTCTTAAATGGCTCTTATTATTTTGAGGTCTGTTCCTTCAATACCTAGTTTATTGAGAGTTTTTAACATGAAGGGATGTTGAATTTCATCGAAGGCCTTTTCTGTGTCTGTCGAGGTAATCATATGGTTTTTGCCTTTGTTTGTACGGTTTATGTGATGACTTACATTATTTGATTTGAGTATGTTGAATTAACCTTGCATCCTGAGAATGAAGCTGACTAGATTGTAGTGGATAAGCTTTTTGATGCGCTGCTGTATTTAGTTTGCCATATTTTATTGAGGATTTTTGTGTCGCTGTTCATGAGGGATTTTGGCCTGAAGTTTTCTTTTTTCACTGTATCTCTGACAGGTTTTGGTATCAGGATGATGCTGGCTCTGGCTGTATTTCTATCAGACTTCTGGTCACACCATTTAGATAATGTCTGAGAAGACTGAGGCTATGTCTACAGCTCTCTTTTTCAGAGTCCTCATGAGAATCATCCTTATGGTCTGTTCATGGCAATACAGGGCTTCTCCAACATGCTCCTTTATGTTTTTCCAGCCTCTTCTCCCATAACCAATTTTAAAGATAGTTCCATATTTTCAGGTATTTCCTATAGCAACACTCCTCTCTGCTTAGCAGTATCTGCCTGAGTCTCTTCCTGCTGCTATAACAAATTGTCTTACCTGGAGTCATTTGTAAACAGCATACATTTACTGTGACAGCTGAGGCTGGAAAGTCCAATATCAAGGCAGAGTAGATTGTTAGTCTGGTGAAGGCTGCTCTCTCCTTTCACAACAGTGCGTTGGATGCTGTGTCCTCACCTGGCAGGTGGACGAGCAAGGGGACTAGCTAGGTTTTTCCCTTCAGCCCCACTGTAAGGTGGCTAATCCTCCACTTTGATAATCTGGTCACCTACCACATAATACTGTTATATTGAGGTTTGAGTCTCAAAATGAATTTTGGAGGGTATAAAAACATTCACGTGAAATACCATCAAACTCCTGTATGGTAGGGTAAGTAGGATATTTAACTGGTATTTTGGCAAAAGTTTATGGAACTGATGATGTTTAAGTTCGTGAAAGTAAAGTTCACAATTAATGGTATTGTTATAGAAGCAGATGTTAGGCACAAATATTATCTGCATAATGCCTGCAGCTAACTTAAATACAGCAAACAACTGTTGGCTTTAAACACCACATATTTTCACGTGGCTTGTAAACTGTCAGTTTTGTACACCCATTTTTGATACAATTTCTTGCTCATCTTAGCATATTCCACTTCAGATTGTACTGAATTTGCATTTTCCAGCTTCTTTAAAATATTCTCACCTGCTATAGATGAAATATTTATGTCTCCCCAAAATTCATATGATCCTTAATTTGATGGCACCTCAAGGTGAGACCTTTGGGGGATGGTGAAGTCATAAGGCCAGAGCCCGCATGAATGGAATTTGCACACTTATGAAGACACCCCAGAGAGTTCCCATGTCTCTTCCACTGTGTGAGAACACAGCGAGATCCTCTGTGAACCAGGAAGCTTACACTCTGCATATGCCAAGTTTATCACCTCCTTGGTCTTGGAATTGTCAACATCTGAAACTATGAAAAATAAATGGAGCAACCAGAACTGTGAAAAATAAGTGTCTGTTGTTTATGGGCCACCTAGTCTAGTAAGCTTTTATAACAGCCCAAAAGGTCTAGTATGTTGCCTATCATTGTTTCAGAGAGAGCAATACAATGCTAATCCTGTAGTTACTTCCACCTTCACGCTGGCTTCCCAAGATGCAAAAATGAACAATACTAGTAATGCCTGTTAACTTAGAGAGCCAGGGCAATTCATTTGCCATTATTTATCTTGTTTTCATTGTGTTGCTCAATGTTTTCAACTCTTCAGTCAACTGTTTTTTCTAAAGGACGAATTGTCTCAACTTTATTTTTCTCAGGTCAAGGTTCTTAAGCTGCTGCAGTAAAACATATAATAGATTCAATATTGGTAAATTGCCTTGCCTCCTTGGCCACCAAATGGGCCATTTGGAGGCATACTTTGATTCCATCCACATATTCATTTTTTTTTGCTTGTTTATTTTCGCTTTTGTTCTCTGTGCTTTGGGGTCATGTCCAAGAAATGCTTTCCCAGACCAGTTGTCATGGAGCATTTCTTCTCTGTTTTCCTTCGGTGCTTTCACGGTTTCATGTCTTAAGATTAAAAGTCTTCAATCCATGTTTCTTTCATTTTCTTACACGGCATGAGATAAGGGTCCAGTGCCAGTCTTCTGCTTGTGGTTATCAAGTTCTCCCAACACAATTTCTTGAAGGGACTGTGCTTTTCTTGTTTTACGTTCTTGACATCTGTCAAAAATCAGTCAGTCATAAATGCATGGCTTTATTTCTGGGCTCGACATGCATCTGTATTATGCCAATACCATGCAGTTTGGTTAACTGTGTCTTTGAAACAGTTTTTGAAATCCAGTGGTGTGTGGTGCCTCCAGCTTTGTTGTTTTTGCTTATGATCGCTTTTGCTATTTGAGGTCTTTTGTTGTTTCATACAAATTTGGGGTTCATTGTTTTCTATCTCTGCATATAAAGATATTTGGAATTTTGATAGGGGTTGCATTGTGTCTGAAGACCTCTCAGGATAGTATGGATATTTTAAAAGTATTTTTTCCTGTCCATAGAAGGGGTATGTAACATATCTGTATCATCTGCCACTTCTCTTTTCAATGCTTTATAGCTTTTAGTATACAGATCTTTTGCCTTCATGGTTAAATTTACTGCTAGGTAATTTTAAAGATAATACTATAATTGAAGTTGTTTCTTAATTTTTTAAAAAATGCTTCTTGATTACTGATTATTTCTTTATTACTTCATTGAAGAAGTGCTGCTGATTTTTGTGTATGGATTTTGAACCCTGCAATTTTACTGCATTTTCTTATCAGTTCTAATAGTTGTTTAGTGAAGGCGTAAGGGTTTTCCATACACAAGATCATGTCATTGGCAGAGACCATTTTAATTCTTCCTTTTCTATTGGAATGCCTTCTGTTTCTTACTCTTTTTGGTGTTGGTTATAGTGACCATCTAGTTGCTCTGATTAAATCTTCCAATAAGGTGTACCACCATTTCTGTTCAACACACTAGAATACAAGTGAGGAGGGTGGGCATCTTTTTTTTTGTTCTTGATCTTCCAGAAAAAGCTTGTTTCACTGTTGAGCATTATGATGAGTAAGCTTTGGGCTCTTCGACATGGCCTTCATTTAGTTGAGGTGTATTCTTTTTTTCCCTAATTTATTGAGAATTTTTATTTTGAAAGTATGAAGAATTTATTGAAATGCTTTCTTTGCATCTAATGAGATGATTATATGATTTGTGTGTGTGTGTGTGTGTGTGTGTGTGTGTGTGTGTGTGTGTGTGTTCTTCATTGCATTAAAATGGCATATCAAGTTATCTCTGTTGCATATGTTTAACCCTGTTTGCATCCCAGGGATGAATCCCACTTGATCATGGTGAATGAACCTATCAATGTACTGTTGAATTCAGTTTTCTAGTATTTTTTGAGGATGTTCACCTCAAATTTATCAGAGATGATTGGCCTGATACCTCTTTTCTAGTAGTTTCTTTCTTTGTCTTTCGTATCATACTGGTATCTTGCCTAATGAAATCAGTGAGGAAGTCTGCCTTCTTCAGTTTTTTTTTGGAGAATCTCGAAAAAAATTGGTCTTATAGGTCCTCATTAAATAATTGGTAAAATTTATTCATGAAGTCATCAGGCTTTGCTTCAGTGAATGATTTTTATTACGAATTCTGTCTCCTCATGTATATGATCTGTTCAGATTTTCTATTATTTTTCTTTCTGATTCATTTGGTAGATTCTGCTTGTCTCTGCATTTACCCATTTCTTGAAGGTTTTCTAGTTGTAGGGCATATTTCATAGTAGTCTCTTATGATTCTTTGTATTTTTGTGGTATCAGTTGTAATGTCTTCTCTTTTGAATTGTATTCATTTGATCAACTTCTTTTTAAGTGAGGCTGGCTAAAGTATGCCCATTTTAGCATCTTAATGGACCAATACTTAGTTGCTTAGTTGCATTGATCCTTTCTGTTGTCTGCCTGCTCCCTATTTGTGTATTTCTGTGCTTTCTTACTTTCCTTCTACTGATTTTCGGTTGAATTAGTTGTTCTTTATATTCTTGAGATGTGACAGTAAGTTGTTTGTTTGAGATCTATTTGGATGTCGGTGTTTATTGCTATAAACTTCCCTACTGGAACTGCTTTTTCTTCATTGTTTAAATTCTGATATGGTGTAGTTCCATTTTCATTTATTTCATGCTGTCCAATTTTTTTTTTTAATTATTGTTTGACCCTTTGGTTTTTCAATAGCGTGTTGTTTGACATTTAATTTTGTAAATATTTCAAGATTTATTCTTTTTTGGAAAAAATTATTAAGTACGTAAACTAGGTAATATTTTCATCTTCTCAAAAATGTTTTTAAACATGCTTTGTAACCAAATATGTAATTATCTTGGACAATGTTTTGTTTGCCCTTAGAACAACATGTATTCTATTGTTGTTGATTGGAATGTTCTGTTTTGGTTTTGTGGGTATATTTCATTTAAAGAAGTAAGCAAATACACCATATTTTTGCTGTTTCTCTGTATTGATGATCTGTTCATTTTTGAAGGTGGAATTATTAAGTCCCCTACTCTTATTATATTGCATTCCATAGAATTATCTGGATCAATTATAATTTGTTTTGTATGTTTAGATTATCTAATGTTGGATACACATATATTGAAAATTATTAAGGCTTCTTGATTAATTGTTCTCTTTATTAGGACATAGAGACCTTGTTTCTTTCAAGAAGATTTTACTCACAGTGTTTTTTTTTTTTTAATATAAATGTAACAACCTCTGCTTTTTATTGGCCAACTTTTGCTTAGAATAGCTTCTTTTTAAAATGCTTTTACTGTCTATCTCAGTATTCCTAATGAAAAGTAAATCTCTTAGGTAGAAGAATCTTGAATCTTCTTGTTTAAAAAATTTATTTTGTCTCCTGTGTCTTTCGATTGAAGAATTTCAATCATTTATATTAATTATTGATAAGTAAGGACTTACTGGCATTTTGTTAATATTTAACTGACTCACTAATGTTCTGTTATTGTACTTTTCCGCCCTTGTTGTCTTTCACTTTGATTAGTTGCGTTGTCTTAGTGGCATGCTTTGATTTCTTTGTCTTTGTATTTTGTGTCGTGTGTTTTATCGTTGTAGTTACCGTGTTACCAAAAACATTTTACAGTTAGAATGTCTAATATAAACTGATAGTATCATTATTTGTTTCATGTAAAGACTCTTCTCTTTTCACTCCCTGCCACATTTTTGCTATTAATGTTATACTAAACATCTATTTACATTGGACATTCACCAACCAATTTTTTTGTATGTATAGTTACTATTAAAATATTTGTGTTTTGCATTCTTATACTAGTTTTAGTAGTAATTCATGCATTATGTTGGTAGTGTTAGAGTATGCTAAAATGATTACTTACTAACCTTTGCTGGAGAGACATATGTTTTTATTTGTTATTTATCATTGCTTTCTTTCCGTTAGAAAATCTCTTAGGTATTTTTTACATGACCAGTCTCATGAGGATGAATTTCCTTAGCTTTTCTTTGTCTTGGAATAATCTTTACCTCTTTTTTATTGCTGAAGAACAGCTTTGCAGGTTAGAGTACTGCTAGGGCGCATATTTTCTTCTTCCTTATTGTATTGTATTGTATTGTATTGTATTGTATTGTATTGTATTGTATTGTATTGTATTGTATTACTTTTTATTCTACTTGAAGCACTGGGGAACATGTGCAGAGCGGGAGGGTTTGTTACATAGGTAAACAAGTTCCTTAGTGGTTTGCTGCATCCATCTCCATCTCCCTGTCATCTACATTGGGTATTTCTCCTAACTTATTTTTCCCCAATCCCCCTACCCCTTGCTCTCCCTCCCTAGACCCCCTGAACCCCCGACAGGCCCCTGTATATGATGTTTCTCTCCCTGTGTCTATGTGGTCTCATTGCTTAACACCCACTTATGAGTGAGAACATGCGGTGTCTGGTTTTCTGTTCTTGTGTCAGTTTGTTGAGCATGATGGTTTGCAGCTTCATCCATGTCCCTGCAAAGGACGTGAACTCATTATTTTTATGGCTGCATAGTATTCCATGGTGTATATGTGCCACATTTTCTTTATCCAGTTTATCATTGATGGGCATTTTGGTTGGTTCCAAGTCTTTGCTATTGTAAACAACGCTGCAGTGAACATACGTGTGCATGTGTCTTTATAATAGAATGATTTGTAATCCTTTGGGCATATACTCAGTAATAGGATTGCTGGGTCAAATGGTATTTCTATTTCTAGATCCTTGAGAAATCGCCACACTGTCTACAGCAGTGGTTGCACTAATTTGCATTCCCACCAACTCTGTAAAAGCATTCCTATTTCTCCACATCCTCTCCAGCATCTGTTGTCTCTGGGCTTTTTAATGATCATCATTCTAACTGGCATGAGATGGTGTCTCAGTGTCATTTTAATTTGCATTTCTCTAGTGACCAGTGATGATGAGCTCTTTTTTATATGTTTGTTGGCTGCATACATGTCTTCTTTTGAGAAGCGTTTGTTCATATCCTTCACCCCATGTTTTAATGGGGTTGTTTGTTTTTTTTTCCTTGTAAATTTATTTAAGTTCTTTATAAAAGATTCCGGCTTTTAGCACTTTGTCAGATGGGTAGATTGCAAAAAATTTTTTTCCCATTCTTTTGGTTGCCAGTTCACTCTAATGATAGTTTCTTATGCTGAGCAGAAGCTCTTAAGTTTAATTAGATCCCATTGTCTATCTTGGCTTTTGTTGTCATTGCTTTTGGTGTTTTAGTCTTGAAGTCCTTGCCCATGCCTATGTCGTGAATGGTACTGCCTAGGTTTTCTTCTAGTGTTTTTATGGTTTTAGGTCTTATGTTTAAATCTTTAATCCATCTGGAGTTAATTTTTATATAAGGTATAAGGAAGGGATCCAGTTTCAGCTTTCTGCATGTGGCTAGCCAGTTTTCCCAATACCATTTATTTAATAGGGATTTCTTTTCCCATTACATGTTTCTGTCAGGTCTGTCAAAGATCAAATGGCTGTAGATGTGTGGTATTCTTTCCAAGGCCTCTGTTGTGTTCCATTGGTTTATATCTCTGTTTTGGTACCAGTACCATGCTGTTTTGATTACTATAGCTTTGTAGTTTGTAGTATAGTTTGAAATAAGATAGTGTCATGCCTCCAGCTTTGTTTTTTGTTTCGCTTTTTGTTTGTTTGTTTTTTGGTTAGGATTATCTTGGGTATGTGGGTGCTCTTTAGGTTTCATATAAAGTTTGAAGTGTATTTTTCAAATTCTGTGAAGAAAGTCAATGGTAGCTTGATGGGGATAGCCTTGAATCTACAAATTACTTTGGACAAGATGGCCATTTTCATGATACTGGTTCTTCCTAACCATAAGCATGGAATTATTTTCCATCTCTTTATGTCCTCTCTTATTTCCTTGAGTAGTGTTTTCTAGTTCTCCTTGAAAAGGTTCTTCACGTCTCTCGTTAGCTATATTCCTGGGTATTTTATTCCCCTTGTAGCCATTGTGAATAGGAGTTCAGTCATGATTTGGCTCTTTGTTTTATGTGTATAGGAATGCTTGTGACTCTGCATATTGATTTTGTATCCTGAGACGTTGCTGAAGTTGCTTAACAGCTTAAGGAGATTTTGGGCTGAGACAGTGGGGTCTTCTAAATATACAATCATATCATCTGCATACAGGACCATTTGACGTCCTCTCTTTCTATTTGAATACCCTTTGTTTCTTTCTCTTGCCTGATGCCCGTAGCTGGAACTTCCAATACTATGTTGAATAGAAGTGGTGAGAGAGGGCATCCTTGTCTTGTGCCAGTTTTCAAAAGGAATGCTTCCAGTTTTTGACCATTCAGTATGATGTTGGCTGTGGGTTTGTCATAAATAGCTCTTATTATTTTGAAATACCTTCCATCGGTACCTCGTTTATTGAGAGTTTTTAACAGAAAGGGCTGTGTGATTTTCATTGAAGGCTTTCTCTGCAGCTATTGAGATAATCATGTGTCTTTGGCCTTTGGTTCTGTTAATGTGATGGATTATGTTTACAGATTTGTGGATGTGGAACCATCCTGGCATCACCGGGATGCAGCCAAATTGATCATGACGGATAAGCTTTTGATGTGCTATTGGATTTTGTTTGCCAATAATTTCTTGAGGATTTTCACGTCACTGTTCATCATGGATTGTGTCTTGAAATTTTGTTTTTTAATTGTGTCTCTGCTAGGTTTTGGTATCAAGATGATGTTGGTCTCCTAAAATGAGTTAGGGAGGATTCCCTCTTTTTGTATTGTTTGGAATAGTTTCAGAAGGAATTATACCAGATCCTCTTTGTACCTCTGATAGAATTTGGCTGTGAACCCATCTGGTCCTGGACTTTTCTTCTGTTGGTAGGCTACTCATTGGTGCCTCAACTTCAGACCTTGTTACTGCTCTTTTTAGGGATTCAAATTCTTTCTGGTTTAATCTTGGGAGGGTGTAAGTGTCCAGGAATTTATCCATTTCTTCTGTATTTACTGGTTTATGTGCTTAGAGGTTTTTGTTTTTGTAGTAATCTCTGGTGTTAGTTTATATTTTTTTGGAATCAGTGGCTGATATCCCCTTTATCATTTTTTAATTGCATCTATTTGATTCTTCTCTCTATTCTTTTTTATTAGCCTGGCTAGCCATCTGTTTGTTTTGTTGATCTTTTCAAAAAACCACTTCCTAGATTTATTGGTTTTTTTGAAGGATGTGTGTGTGTGTGTCTCTATCTCTTCCAGTTCTGCTTTGATCTTAGTACTTGTCTTATGCTAGCTTTTGAGTTTGTTTGATCTTGCTCCTCTAGTTCTTTTTCAATTGTGATGTTAGAGTGTCGATTTTATATCTTACCTTGCTTCTCATGTGGGCATTTAGTGCCATAATTCTCCCTCTAGACACTGCTTTAAATGTGTCCCAGAGATTTTGGTACCTTCTGTCTTTGTTCTCACTGGTTTTGAAGAACAGCTTTATTTCTGCCTTAATTTCATTACATATCCAGTAGTCATTCAAGAGCAGATTGTTGAGGTTCCATGTAGTTGTGTGGTTTTGGTGACTTTCTTAATTCTGAGTTCTAATTAGATTGCACTGTGGTCTGAGAGACTGGTTGTTATGATTTCTGTTCTTTTGCATTTGCTGAGCTGTGATTTACTTCCAATTATGTGGTCTATTTTCAATGCTGAGAAGAATGTATATTCTGTGGATTTGGGATGGAGAGTTCTGTAGATGTTGATTAGGTCTGCTTGGTCCAGATCTGAGTTCAAGTCCTGGATTTCCTTAATTTTCTATCTCATTGATCTGTCTGATATTGACAGTGGAGTGTTAAATATCCCACTATTATTGTGAGGGAATCTAAGTCTCTTTGTAGGTCATTAAGAACATGTTTTATATCTGAGTGCTCCTATCTTGGGTACATAACTATATTTAGGATAGTTAGCTCTTGTTGTTGCATTAATCCCTTTACCATTATGTAAGGCCCTTTTTCATTTGTTTCTTTTGATCTTTGTTGGTTTAAAATCTGTTTTTTTCAGAGACTAGGGTTGCAACCCCCGGTTTGTTTTGCTTTTCTCTCTTTCTCTTCATTTGTTTTGTAAATCTTCCTCCATCCCCTTATTTTGAGGCTATGAATGCACATGAGTTGGGTCTCCTGAGTACAGGCCACTGGTGGGTCTTGACTGTTTATCCAATTTGCCAGTCTCTGTCTTTTGAGTGGGACATTTAGCCCATTTACGCTTAAGGTTGACATTGTTAGGTATGAGTTTGATCCTGCCATTTTCATGCTAGCTGGTTTTTTTTGTTTGTTTGTTTGTTTGTTTTTTGCCCTTTAGTTGATGAAGGTTCTTCATATTGTTGATGGCCTTTACAATCTGGTATGTTTCTGCAGTGATTGGTACTGTTTATTCCTTTCCATGTTTAGTGCTCTCTTCAGGAGCTCTTATAGGGGAGGCCTGGTGGTGATGAAATCTCTCAGCAGTTGCTTGTCCTTAAAGAAATGTATTTTTCCTTTGCTTATGAAGCTTGGTTTGGCTGGATATGAAATTCTGGGTTGAAAATTCTTTTCTTTAAGGATGTAGAATATTGGCCCCAACTCTCTTCTGGCTTGTAGGGTTTCTGCCAAAAGATTCACTGTGACTCTGATGGGCTTCCCTTTGTGAGTAACCTGAGCTTTCTCTCTGGCTGCGCTTAGCATTTTTTCCTTCGTTTCAATCCTGGTGAATCTGACGATTATGTGTGTTGGGGTTGCTCTTCTCGAGGAATATCTTTGCAGTGTTCTGTGTACTTCCTGAATGTGAATGTCAGCCTTCCTTGCTAGATTTGGGGAAGTTCTCCTTGATGATATCCTGAAGAGTGTTTTCCAACTTGATTTCATTCTCTCCATCACGTTCAGGTACACCGATCAAATGTAGATTTGGTCTTTTCACGTAATCCCATAGTTCTTGGAGGCTTTGTTCATTTCTTTTCAGTCTTTTTTCTCTAATCTTGCCTTCTCCCTTTATTTCATTGAGTTGATCTTCAATCTCTGATATTCTTTCTTCCGCCTTTATCGATTGAGCTATTGAATCTTATGCATGCTTCAGAACACTCATGCTGTGTTTTTCAGCTCCATCAAGTCATTTGTGTTCTTCTCTATGCTGGTTGTTCTAGTTAGCATTTCATCTATCTTTTTTCTCAGGGTTCTTAGTTTCCTGGCCATGGGTTAGAACAAGCTCGGAGAAGTTTGTTATTATCCACCTTCTGAAGCCTGCTTCTCTCAGTTTGTCAAACTCATTTTCCATCCAGTTTTATTCCCTTGCTGGTGAGGAGTTGTGATCCTTTGGAGGAGAAGAGGCATTCTGGTTTTTGGTGATTTCAGCCTTTTTGCTCTGGTTTCTTCCCACCCATCTTTGTGGATTTATTTACCTTTGGTCTTTTAAGTTGGTGTATTTCGGATGGGGTCTCTGAGTGGATTGTTCTT
>CAUYLG010072830.1:0-26330 GCA_963573385.1 Cacajao melanocephalus | reverse complement strand
TGGGACCAGCTGAGCCCGACTCAGAGGGCACCCAGTCATGTACACTCCGCACTGAGAAGCGCTGCGCCACGCCGGGGTGCCGGCAAAACAGCTGTGCCAGTCAAAAGAGTCACGCGGGTGACACGTGCGACTCCTCCACCGGGAATCTCCCAGTTTGTGGGCTACAGAAATTCGTCTGAAATTGCGGCATCCACTCGCTCTCTGTGCTTTCACTGGGAGCTACAATCCTGAGCTGTTGTTAATCGGCCATCTTGGATCTCTCCCTCAGGTTGAATTTTAATAAAATTCCAACTGATTCTTCCCTACCAGAGTAAAATATGATGTTTGGTTGGTAGCCAAAACTCATTTTTATATAATTTGTAACTGCATACATACAATAAACTTTAAAATGTTGACAATAACATTCTGTTAAAAATAAATAGTTTTCTGATTTTTTTCAAGTTCATTTCCTGCATATGTACCTTTTGGTAAATTTTTTTTAAAGAAATAACATTTAGAAACTATTATTGTAGTAACAGTAAGCCAAACAGCATAAATCTAAGAAATTTTAACATCATTCTCCTCTAACTTATTTTAACTTCTGTTTCATTTATCAATTGTCTTCACAATAAGCATGGATGGATATGACAACTATAAAGAGGAAGTGAACGTTCAATCACAGTGTCACTATGACCTATGGGGCTGGGCCTGTGGACCTCTAAGTAGTCCATGAACTCCCTAAACTGGGAAACAAAATATTATGCATATATGTGTTTCCTCTAGGACCAATAAAATAAAAAGCACAGCTAGACAA
This sequence comes from Cacajao melanocephalus, assembly GCA_963573385.1. Lineage (NCBI taxonomy): Eukaryota > Metazoa > Chordata > Mammalia > Primates > Pitheciidae > Cacajao > Cacajao melanocephalus. Next base: position 25,537 of record CAUYLG010072830.1, on the reverse strand, counting down.
GTAAATCAAAATTGCCTGATATGTTCTTAAAGTTCCATTCAAAAGTCACCTTAGAAAGAAAAGTTTAAGCAATGAGAGAAAATTTGGTGGGGACACTTGCTGTAGCTACGGCTGGATTCTGTTTTAGGTGCAAAAGAGGTGACCAAGCTAAAACAGATGCCCTTACTGAGTAACATTCTCAAGTGACATATTTTATGGTTCTCAAACGGCACATTTGAACAACTGGCTGAGAAGCAGAGGTTAACTAGGATGTTTCTCCTATAGTGGATTAAAAACACAGATGTTAACAATTTAGCAACTGTCTGGTCTTTGGTTGTCTGTATCGGGATTCAGCTGAAGCAGGATGGGTTCCGTTAAAGAAGGCTAGGACACGAAGACTAACCCAAGTACACAGGTGACTTGGGACAAGTGAAGGACATCAAGTGGGCAAGCCTACATTAGGCAAGGAGTAAAGTTAGCTAGAGGTCTAAGTAACTATGCTCTTGGCATTATAGAAAGACGTGGCGGCAGTTAAATTAAAACCCAGCCAACTAGATTGTTCTGGAGAAGCCTGTAGAATCCAGGAGCCCAGTGCCAGACTAACTGGGCTATCATAAAAGATGGAAAGAAAGTAATAGTGCATAATTTTGGTCACAAGGAACAAGAAAAAGGCCTATTAATAGAATCAGACAAAGACATAGCAAAACTAACCCAAGATTGATTTGTTGTGAATGACCATACTAAGTCACTAAGAACAGGACTGGAAGAAAAATCTAAAGCAGGGAAGAACCCATATGTGGGGATTAAGTGGCTTCAGCTCTGACAAAAAATAGCAGTGTACCAGAAAAAAAGGGCAAAGCTAAAATGAAAAGTGGAATTTACTTAGAGTAGAATGGGCAAGCATGTCAGCTGAAAGGAAACTAATGTCAGCTCCCAGTCACAAACATGGACTCAAGAAACAGTCTATTCCTTTTGCCCATCTCTCAGTTTAACCAAATTCTTTCCCCAGTTGCCTTAAACTAAATGAAGAAATCAGCTTACTGACCTGAATATTTATGAGCTTTATTAAATTACTTGCTCCCAGAATATTAGCCAAAAGAAGGCCTCAACTAAACACAGGGATCAACAACTCCACTTGCTGGGAAAAGGCAGAGTTAATCCTAACTCCATTCTATTGTGGTCACACCTAGATTCCAGCCCCATTTCAATTCAGACTACCCTCCGTCTTCAACAGATATTTTTGTATAACTGCTTTGTGCCAGGAATTGTACTCAGGGCCAAGGATGCAGTGTTGAAGTGACACAGGGCCTGCCCTCAAGGAACCTCTGAATTCACAGGCTAATAGTATGCATAAGAATCACCAAGAGGAATGTTAAAATTCAGATTCTCAGGCCCAGCATGGGTCCCCAAAGCTTCCAAGGATTCTGATGTAGATGGTCTTTAGGAACACACCCTGAGAAACTGGTCCAGATGGAGCCCCCTGCAGATAGATCTTATAGGTGTCTGTTACCACTGAATCCCCAGCACTGACCACATGTTAGATATTTCAGTAAGTATTAAATTAGTCTACAAACAGGAGATGGAAGAATGAAGAGATAATCCCTATTTAGTGTGATCGGTACAATGATAGAGATGCCATAAAAACATAAAAAGGGGCAATATAACTTGGGTAGAAACAGGGACAACTTTCTAGAGAAGGCAGCCCTTGAACAAGTCTTATAGTATGTATAGGAGGGAGCCAGGCAAGAAGGGGCATTACAAACAGACAGACAGCAAGAGCAGAGGCAAAGTGAGAAACAGCAAGATTTAGGCAGAAACTACACGTTTTGTTGCTATTGGCTCTAGAAGCAAGAAATGCTGGAACTTTACCTTATCTCTAACCCTGATAGCCCTCTTCCAGTTAAGGATGATTATCCTGTTTCACAAATAAGGAAGGCGAGGCACAGAGAGATTAAAATTTGTCCTAGGAAATGATATCACAGTTCCTCAAAAAATTAAAGCTAGAATTACCATATGATCAATCCAGCAATCCCAATTCCGGGGAATATACCCAAAAGAACTGAAAGCAGGAACTCAAACAGATATTGCACACCCATGTTCATATGAGCATTATTCTCCATAGCCAAAAGGTGGAAGCAACACAAGTGTCCATCATGAGATGAACGGATAAACAAAATGCGGTACATATATACAATCGAATATTATTCAGAATTTAAAAGGAAGGAAATTCTGATATCTGCTACAACACAAGTGAGCCTTGAAGACATTATGCTAAGTGAAATAAGCCAGTCATGAAAGGACAAATATTGTATGATGCCATTTATATGCAGTACATAAAAGAGTCAAATTCATAAAGACAGAAAGTAGAATAGTGGCCACCAGGGAGTGAAGAAAGGAGAAAATGGGGAGTTTATGTTTCATGGCTATAGAGTTTCAATTGGCGAAGATTAAAAAGTTCTGGAGATGGATGGTAATGGTTGCAGAACAATGTGAATGTACTTAATACTTAATGCCACAGTGTGAATGTATTTAATGCTTAAAAATGGCTAAAATAGTTAATTTTATGTTAAGTATATGTTACCATAATAAAACAAAATGTACATAGACATTGAAATATATTATAGATATATAGATATTCTAGTGGCTGCTCTGGGATTCAAACCTAGCATTGTTTTCTAAAGGGAGTGACTATTTTCACCCTCAGGCCCAAAATAGGAAAGGATTAAGGAAAAGGCCTTGGCCAAAGCTACCAACAACCTGCCAGCATCTTAGAATCATAACATCAATTAGCAGTGACTGGCATCTATCAACATTTCTGTACATATTTGAACATTGAAGAAAAATCCATCAGTGCAAAAATGTTAAATGAAAGAAGCAATATGAATATTAATCCTAAGAGCAATAGTAAAAGATAGTTACACACTTTCATCTCCTTCCTTAATCTATAATAAAGGCAAATGAATGAGCATATTAAGTGCTTCCTATCTCTTTTTAATCACTACCATGCCATTCCAGGCATAGAGATATTTTTTACCAGGGGTAGCAAACAGATAACAGTTATGAAGGTGGTAAAACAGTATGTAATCAGATGACAATCTAGAGACAGGATCAGTACTATCCAGCTGCTGTGTCAGAGTTTGGCTGGCCAGGGCAGGCTTCAGCACACAGCGGTGCCATCTCCCCACCATCCTCCCTGCTCCCTCCCCCACCCTGCCACATTGCAGCTGTGCAGCAGGAGGTGCCAGGAATTGAAAGGCACATTGCCTTGAATGACATTTTTGCCCTCATTCCACATGTTGTTAAGTCCCTCCTACCTCCAACTATCACCACCTGGTACATCAAAGAAATGCCCAAAGCCTGTTCCTGAATTCATTCACTGCATTTGCTGCAGCTTTCAAACACACAGCAAAATCAAATGCCAACCATCCTTATTCATATATGAGAGGAGAGTTATTTGGAAATTGTTCTACATTCACCTTCTACTACTACAGCAAATCCAAATTCCCGGCCACAAGCCGTCTATCATGTGGCCTCACACTGGTACAGAGACACATTCTTAATATATAATCATCAGGGTTTTGGTGAGGTGGAGTCAAGTGAATGTAGCCTGATGCCAGTACTCTTCTATTTCATCTTGTTGGGGTTTAAAGTCTCCTTGAACTTTGTCCAAGGCTATATCTTCTTGTCATCCTGGTCTCCTCTAATATGCCTATTTCCATACCAGGACCTGCAGGTGAGGGGTAAGAGTGTGAAATTGCTCCCCCTAGAGCCAATGTCTTTTCTCCCCCACTGACTCTGCAGCTTTTCACTACTTTCCCCAGTTCTTGTCTCTTCTCTTTCCTATCACTTGTACCCAGATTTTAGCTATTATTGGAAAAGTCTTTCTTCTTATTACTTGGATCACGGCAGACATTTCTCAGAGCAGTAGTATTAAATATAGTCACTCAGGCAGCATGCCTTCCCATAAACACCAATCGCTTCATATCCTTCTTCAAATAAAGACCACTGCAGCCAATCAGAGCACTGCTTTTATTCCAGGCAGATAGCTAACCAATACTTTCATCACTGTGCAATAGAAAAATTCTTCAGATTCTAGATTGATTATCACTTAATAAGCTACTTCATTACTAAAAAGCATCTGTACTGACTTTTTTGTTGTATTGTTTTCTATGTATGTAGAACCGCTCCCAAACTCTGAAGTTTCCAGAAATCCTATCTTTGTGTTTACAAAAACTATATTCATATAAAACAGATGTAAGGGAGGAAAAAATTTTTCCACTGCTCTCTTAGGTTTATTTCCTGGAAGTGTGTAAATTCAACTGACAGAAAATAAAACAGCAAGAGAAAGGAGTTTATTTACATATGTAATGCACATACATGTGGGAGTGCCCAATGATGACTAACTCAAAGGTGGTTAGAATATGGGACTTACATACTTAACTTTGCGGGGAAAGGGGAGGAAAGCTCCCGTGGGAAAAACAGGTAGGCTTCTTTAGAAAAGGCAAATCAATTTTTAGGACAGCAAACGGTAAATAAGAAAGATTGTGATAATGTTTGTTTATGCGGGTGCAAGCAGTCTTTCTGTCTTCTTCATGGCCACGAAACTCTCCTGGAGAGAGGATTTATGGTAGCCTCATTTTCCACAAGTTGCTGCTTTTAATCAGATAAGGGACGCTCCAACATGTGTTGTTGAATCTCAAATGTCTTCAGCTTAAAATAAACTTTATACCAACTCAGGGATTCTCTGTAGGTCCCCACTCCAAAGATGAAGACCTGGAGTAGGTAGGTGTGGGTATTGTATAGACAATACAATCTGTCCTCTGTAATACTGGAAGGGAAAAAAACAAGTAAGTAATAAAGTAACTCTCCCTGATGTGTAGATGGCCTTCAGGTTTATTCTATTTGTGAAATCCACCTTTTCATCAAGTACTGAACACTCCTAATTTTTCTCATTCCAAATATTACTAAGAAGTATAAGCTTACTCATTTATTCCTACATGTGTTCTCTATTTCACACAAACACACACACCATATTTATCAAGATAATTCTGGCAATCACATATTCTGAACTCCATGCAGGATTCACACTTCCTCAAATCATTGACAAAAATGTGCATTTCTTGAATTTGTATGTTCCAAAAAGCACTTAGCTCACTGTCTGAACTGGAAATGGCTTAATTACCCTGGGGCAAGGGGAAACAGTGGGGTGAGACAGACAGGAAGACAAAATGAGATCAATGCCTCAAAACAAAAGGGTTAGAGCAGGTAGAAACCTTGGAGAAAATCTTATTCAACACTGTTGCACTATTAATAAAGAAATTGCTAAACCTTAGAAAGGTTAAATCACCTGCCCAAAGACATATCAATACCTGGTGACTAAGCCAGGCTTCCTGGCTGCAGTCGTGTGTGTGTGTGCATGTGTGTGTGTCCTCTAATAGAAGCACTGAAATTTTGTTAAAAGGCAATTTCAGATACATGCTTCAACAGTCAGTGGTACTTCAGGAGCACCTGAGAGAACTTGAACCAGTCACTCAAATGATAATCTACACTCATTTTAATAATCTCCCCAGAGAGATTGCCTCTTCGGAGACATTTCTATATTGATTTAAGTCCAGTGCTACAGATCCTAAAGGAGATGTGTTCAGTTGCTTTTATTGCTCTTTAAACCCTCTTGATTTCCTCAAAGTCCATGAGGAGTTTCTTCCTCTCACTTTCTTCCCACCACCACCATTGAATATTTCAAGAAAAAATAAAAACATTTTAAAGTTATTTTTAAATGCCATTCTCCTTTTAAGTTTCTCCAAATTTCTTGCTTTGAGCTGTATTACTTTTGTAAGCAGAGGAGAAAAGGCAATAAAGATTTATTTTTTAATTTCCATTATTCTATGTCATCTGCACATCTCATAATTACTTTAATCATTATTTTAATCATTTAAATGTTCCTTTAAAATCAAGGCAAAAATTAAGACCTCCCCCCTCCCCCACACACAAAAGCCTTTTTTCTTTTGCTAATTTCTTTTTTATTTTGTAGAGATGGGGTCTCTCTATGTGGCCCAGACTGGTCTCAAACTCCTGGCCTCAAGCAATCCTCCTACCTCAGCCTCCCAAAGTGCTGAGATTACAGGCATGAGTCACCTAACTTGTATTTTCTTTTCTATTGTTATTTTGTTGTGGCCTTCAATTATACATATGACAGAATACCAAGGGTACTGCAGACCTACTGTTCCTTGCATTTGTTACTCTCGTGCCTGCTACCATCACCCAGGGATTGAAGGAGCAGGGAAGAAAATTATACTCTATGAACTGTAGCCTTGGGAAGAAAACCCCACCTGCCCTTTAATTCCCTCAAAACCAAGTCTTCAGTGTCAATTCACTTAGCACCAAGGGTATAAAATATACTTTGTGAAGTATCTCAGAATACAAGGCACATATAGCTTTGCAAGTACACAGGTTGACTGCAGGATCCATCCCCTCTAGTTCAAGAAAGGAATTTTCCTTCTCTTTACTTCCCCAGGGCTGTTAGCACTTGTCTCATCTCTGTGGTCTTGTATTTCTCCTGATAAAGGTCTGGCTCCAGACGTGATCACTTGGGTCAGGCCAAACCAGTCTCCAGACAGCAACATAACACCTCTAAGTGGTTTGACTGTCCTCCTTGCCCAGAAATATTTTGACCTTGTCTATTACTTCCAAAGCCATTTGTTCTAGTTTACCTTCTCAATCAGCCCTTCTCCAGGATGTGCCTTAGATAACTTGCCACAAAATTTTTTGTTTATGTTTTGACTCTGTTTCTTTTGTTCACAATGTTCTCCTACAGCAGTCTATTATGAGTTCATAACAAATGAGTGTCCACATTTACATCAAAGATACCTTGGCCTAGTCCTTGTCTCCATTTACACTCTATAAATCAACAAGAAAACTCTCAGAATAGGAAGCCTAGGAATAAGCTATCTTTATCTTTCCTTTTGTAAGAGCCCATTTCTAATCCTGAAGTACTCCTATTTTACCAAGTAAGCTGAATTTCTAAATTTTCTTCTACTCTTTCTTTTCAGAAGTCCTAGTCTCCTTCCTTGACTTTTCTTCATAAACAGCATGTTCATGTCAGAATTCAGTGGTTAATAGTGCCAACCACTCACCTGTGCCAAGAAGTCTGGGTGCTCCCAAACCCAGTGTTTTACCTTTCAACGAAACAGTTTAGAAATTTCAGAAGCTCATCTGTTTACAATGAGCCTACCTAGTTTTATCTGAAACAAATTCACTGGTATACTTTAATACATATGTGCTTTATCAAAATTCATCTACTTCATTCTATTGTATGGGTTCTAAATAGTTTGATCCCCTTTGACACTTTAGAAGTCTGATTATAGTTTTATTTTATTTAGCTCTCTTTAAAGGATAGAATAGGAAAAAGCATCTTAAATTGCACAGCTGCGCTCTATGACTCAAGCTACCTAGCAACTGTCAAAATACAACTCAAACCACAAAGGTGTTTGAAGCTGCATGTAAAAGCTTATTCTAAGAGAGATACTGCCAACTCTTCTCCTGTCACACGCAGCTTGGCATTTCAGCACAAATACAATAGGGAGACAGCTTGAGAGTGGGAAAAGTGTTCTGATGGCCTAAAATGTTTGCATATTCTCCCTTGCACTATTCAGAATATAACATAAATGCATAATTAGAACCAAAACAATACATTCCATGAATTACATGAGGGAAAATGTTATTAATTCCAGTTCCTCCAGGAACTCCATGTTTGGATCCCCTTCCATGAACACTCCCTTAGTGGAAGCCATCTTTCTGTCTCCTGAATTTTCCCTGTGAAGTCCTCTTCCACACTCGTGGAAGCCTGTCTTCCCCTCCTAAACTCCATCTCTCTCTATTCCCTTCCACTCAGTGTGGAAGCTGCTTTCCTTTCCTGGATTCCATCTTTCTGGATTCTCTCACTTTGTATGAGAATTAGCTGTTTCTTTCTCTCTCCTTCTCCTTTTTCTCTCTCTAAATAAATCACTTTCTACAAACACACACACACACACACACACACACACACACACACACGAAATTCCAGTTCCTCCAAATTTCAGTTTCAGTGAGTACACGTCTACATAAAAATCCAAATATCTGTGTCTCTTAGGTCAGAGTACTTAATCCTGCTCCTCAAAACTCATATTTCAGAGTCTCTTTGGAAAAAGAAGGTAAAAATCATTTGCTAACTGCATTGCAAGGAAACTACAGTTACCTTTGTGCCTTCCAGAGGTCAAATAAAAGCCATTCTCTCTCTGAAAAGAAAAACATCTTTGGTGTGAAAGACCCACTAGAAACTGTTAACAGTATTTGCCTCTGGGATGCTGATGACTGGAGGCACTGAGGATCTGGGGCTTACCATTTATTATATGTTCTTTTATATTGTTAAACTTTTTTCTATGTTTCACTTGTTGCTTTTACAATACTGAAACAAACATTAAAAATAAGCTGACTTGAAGGCTGTACAGGTTTAATAATGAGATTATCCCCCTGGGATGAGGAATGGGAACATATTTATGCTGGTACCTGCAGACAATCACAGGTTTCTATAGTAAACACTCCTCCGCCAAGTGCTTTCTGAACATATTTAAGAAATATATCTTTTCTCACTGGGACTACTGAGAAAATAAACTGGAGTTCTATTTTGAGAATTCCAAGTACATACCATTCATGCAAATCAAAGAACACACACTTATTCAAGGACCCAGCCTACTACTTCATAGTTACAAAATGTAGAAAAGAAACCATAAATCTCATATCACCAATACAGCTGCACAATTCCTCAAATACTTTTTTAAAGAATTTTCATTGTGCATATTAAACCCATAAAACATCCCTAAAGATCTATCATCCATATATGTCTCCACTTTGCCAACATTTACTATAAAACCACAATATTTGTGCAACTTCTTTGCTTTCTCACCCTCCTACCCTAAATATTTGCACTACTTTTTCTTGCCCTGGCCAAATTAAGTTAGAAAATAATTATTTTATAAATTACTGGGCACTCATCCATCACTTTTCATCCCAATTGTCTTAAGTTCTTTATTCCTTGCCATATTTGTCAGTTTCTTGAGGTTTAGGGGACTCTATCCTATTTATACTCACAACCTCAGAACTTACCATAGTATGTCCTCAATATATGTGTTTTCAAATCTAAATGAATTCCTCCCAAAAATAATTCCTAATTTTAACTTTCAAAATATATTTTCCTGGTTATTTGCATTCTGGTCATCTAATACTCAGAAAGAAACCCAATATTTGCTTCTCTCCCACTACCATTAATATTCCCCCAGGGTTTGGTTAGCTGTTCTCTACTCTATACAGAACCTCTTAAACATAATTTGCCTTTGTGATTATAATGATCTCTATATTATTATTAATGATCTTGGAATCATTTCCAAATATAATTTTTCAGTCCTGATTGTTTTCTCTTATTAACTAATCTTTCATTTCCTGTACTTAACAAATACCTCCACCAAATGCCATGCAGACACATAATCCTTCAAATGACTAAAACAAAACACTTCATTTTCTATTCAAAGTCAAAAAAAAAAAAACTAGAAAAAGCATATATATAGCTTATTTTAGTAGCTTAGTTCAGAACCTTAAAATTAGTTCAGAATAGTACTTTGAGATTTTTTTCTTCATATTCCATTTTATCCCCATCGTCCTCTCAGAGAAGACTGTTCGGTCACACCTTAGTTCTTTTAGTACACCCATTTCACTAAATTTCCAGTCTCTGGACCCTAATTTCAATTTGCATCAAATGCACTGGGGAGGAAACCTCACCTTTCTCATTTATTCTTTTGGCTATGCCACTTAGCCTTGGTGATTTTCAAAGGATGGGGGAGAAATGAAGAAGTACATACACACAGAGCATGTTAGAATGTCCCCGGGATGTATGTAGTTATTAACTTAACTCAATATTCTAATCTAATTTACATTTGGGGGAATCCTTTCTCACAATATAGACTACAGAGAGTGAAGCTCAACAAAATTATCTTGGCTGAAGATACATAGAAAAGATAATCACTCACATATTATAGGGAGGAAAGGTATTCAGAGTTTTAGGATGGAGTGGTAAAGATGTATTTTTATCTAAAGGAGGCATGAGCTTAAAAACTACTGAGAAACATAGGCATAGGCAAGGACTTCATGACTAAAACACCAAAAGCAATGGCAACAAAAGCCAAAATAGACAAATGGGATCTAATTAAACTTCAGAGCTACTGTACAGCAAAATAAACAATCATTAGGGCAAACTAGCAACCAACAGAAAGGGAAAAAATTTTTGCAATCTACCCATCTGACAAAGGGCTAATATTCAGAATCTACAAAGAACTAAAACAGAGTTACAAGGAAAAAACAAGCAAACCCATCAAAAAGTGTGCAAAGGATATGAACAGATACTTTTAAAGAAGACATATATGAGGCCAACAAACATATAAAAACATGCTCATCATCACTGGTCATTAGAGAAATGCAAATCAAAACCACATTGAAATACCATCTCATACCAGTTAGAATCATTAAAAAATCTGTAGACAACAGATGCTGGAGAGGATGTGGAGAAATAGGAACACTTTTACACTGTTGATGGGAGTGTAAATTAGTTCAACCATTGTGAAGACAGTCTGGCAATTCCTCATGGATCTAGAAACAGAAATTCCATTTGACCCAGCAATCCCATTACTGGGTAGATACCCAAAGGATTATAAATCATTCTATTATAAAGACACGTGCATGTATGTTCATTGCAGTACTGATTACAATGGCAAAGACCTGAAACCAACCCAAATGCCCATCAATGATAGACTGGACAAAGAAAATGTGGCACATATACACCATGGAATACTGCAAAGCCATAAAAAAAAGATGAGTTCATGTCCTTTGGAGGGACATGGATGAATATGGAAACCATCATTCTCAGCAAACTGACACAAAACAGAAAATCAAACACCACATGTTCTCACTCATAGGCGGATGTTGAACAATGAGAACACATGGACACCGGGAGGGGAGCATCATACACTGGGGTCTGTTGGTGGGAGGCTAGGGGAGTGACAGTGGGGGGAGGGGAGGCCGGGTAGGGATAACATGGGGAGAAATGCCAGATATAGGTGATGGGGGATGGAGGTAGCAAACCACCTTGCCGTGTATGTACCTATGAAACAATCCTGCATGATCTGCACAGGTACCCCAGAACCTAAAGTACAATTTTAAAAAAAACTACTGAGAAGCACTGTGTTGGCATTCTTTTACCTGGAATGCTCATTCAAATTCCCAAGAAAAGGCTGACCACGACCTCATTCCCTCTCCCTCCATACCAGTGAATCTTGTCTTTTTCTTGCCAGGCTCCTTTATGCCTTCTTCTTCCATGGCAATGGCTTTCACCACTATATGGCCAACAACATTGCCAATTACCTCATCTCTCCTACTTTCAAAATCTAGCTCAAATATCCTATCTTTCTTCCTAGTCTACATAAGAGAAATACTCTATATTCTTCTCTCCTTACCCCTCTTCAATTACACACACTTACCTTGCATGTGTAAAATATTTTAGTATCTAATTGTCAAACTTGTAGAATCTTTGATTTGTCATTTTTCTGAATAAACTGTATGCCACCCCTCAAGGGTGGGAGTTCAGAGTTCTTGTGTTATTTTTTCGCCTTCATCTGGATTTTGTTATCCCATGGATGTTCTACAAATATTAGTTAATTCAAATCTGAAAACACAGCCATAAGACTGAATAGTTTGTTAATCTACTATTAGATTAACAATGAACCTATACACACAGCACCAAAACACTCACTTATTATCTGCCTTAAGCTGAACTGGATAAGATACTAATATATATAAATAATATGTTGAAGTCTGTCCTCCAATATCCTTGCACTGACAGGAAATCTCCCTCCCTCATTTTCCTTCTTCTGAATAAGCCATCATTTATAATGTCTAAATGACTTCCCAGGGAAATTAAGATGACCTTTAAATCTAAGAATTCCTTCAGTCATTTCAAGAAATGCCATATATGAAGTTATAAGAACAGAACACACAGAGTTTAATCCTGCAACAAACTAACATTTTCAGATAATATTTACTTTAAAAACCTTTCCAAAGGACTACTATATTGATTCATTGCATTCAGAAAGCTAGAATATAATACTAAAATTTTGGAGCTTATATTAGAAATCCTTAGCCACAATTTCCATGAAGTAGATTAAAATAATGAAAATGATAAATAAGTTAAATAACACAAAGATCCTTATAATCTTAGACATTTTTATACTCAGTTTCTCAACTCCACTTTAAGAATGACAGTAAGTGTAAAAGAATCATTTAAAATGCAGAATATGGTATATGTACTCAATGGAATACTGAACAGCCATAAAAATAAACTATTGCTTCACACAAAAATACAGGTAAATCTCACAAATACTATGTGAAGGGAAAGAGGCCAAACACAAAGATGCATATTATATGACTCATTTATACAAAGCTTAAAAATGGGACAAACTAACTATAGGGTCAGAAGTTAAGAGAGTGGTCACTTTTAGGATAAGTCAGTAGCTGGGAGAAGGTTTGAGGGTGACTTCTGGGGTGCTGGTACCATTTTATTTCTTGATCTAGGTGCTGGTTACACAGATGGCTTCACTGTTTTGAGAATCCATCAGAGTATCCATTTGAGATTTGTACCACTTTTCTGTATACATATTTCAAATAAAAGTTTACTTGCCAAAAAAAAACTGTAATGTCCATAAGCTTCCTCCTAATGAAAAGTTATTTTGCAGAAAATGTGTACCTCTTTAACAAAACCCATGAGTTAATTTCTGATTGCATAAAACTTGATGGGTGACAAAATAATAGCACAACCAATACATGTTCTCCCAAAATGAGTAATATAATTATTAAATATGGTGCTGCATTGCCTAGTAAAAAGATGAAAAACCTAATTCAGAAATCCATGGTTAATGTTAGCTTTACCTGTGAAACTGGACAAGTCACGAATGTTCCTTGGTTCTGTTCCAACTATTTGCAGTAAGAGTAAGTTTCTATAGTCTTCAACAGACCTAGTAAAATTGTTCCTTTCAGATCTAGGAAATCTTTCAGTTTGGGAGTATGTAAAGTTTTGGGAAGGACAATCAAGTGGAAGCTGAGCAGTAGCAGAGCCTGAGATGAATACTTCCTCCATTATTCATCTTGACCTTTACTTTAAGTCAAAAGTGAGTTCAGGATTCTCCATTTGTGTTCATGCCAATTGTTTGAGATTCTGCTTGTGGATTCTCATCATGCTTCCATTGTGATCAACAAAATAGGATAATTAAGAATTATTTCTACCTTGGAGGAGCTAACAATATAGAAGGAAGAAGAACACAAGTACTCATACTCAATAATACCTGTCTTCACACAGGAAATATCTAAAGTGATATAATAGTCTATAAAAATAAGATATTCCACATATATATATAATAAAAATACATTTTCCTTTAATTGGCAATTAATCTGAACCTTGAAGGAGGTATAGAATCACACACGAAGAATGTAAAGCAGGAGGGGAAAATATGTGGCAAATGCTGGGAAATGCCCAGCTAATGCATGGTCCTTCCGTCTTCCACACCCATGGTAGACACTACTAGTCGATCGTTGCAATCTCTTACTGAGCTAATTCTGAGCCTCAGAATCCTTCTCAACATAGAACTGCTCATTACCACGATTAGCAGAATAGTCATATAAGATGAAATCTATTTGCCATCCCTGGTGTAAGATAAAACACACAGATGAATAAAGAAACATGAGAAAAGAAAGCAGTACAGTTTGGCAGGAGAGGCTATAAAGGAGCAACAGAAAAAAGCCAGATCATGGAGTGATAGAGTGACCTGAATGTATTCACAAGTTTAGATTCTTTCCTATTCCTTACTGTCTACCAATTGAGGCTCAGTGTTAAATATCACTCTGTGCACGTATGTGAAATGAAAGGGTTCTAGTTTATAACTTTCTCCATCAAGTGAGAGATAGAGTTAAGAAAGCATACAACGAAGGTTGACAAGGCAGATGTGGCATAAGAACAAGGGAGAAGAACAATTTTAGGTGCCAGTAGTAGCCTTGTTGATAGTGGATCTGAGAAAGGAAACAAGGAAGCTAATGGGTTAGAATATGGTTGTTGAGAAATCAGAAAACACAGAAAAGCTTAAGTACAGGTTCATTAAGCGTAAGCGAAGATAAAATAGAATTATGATGAACAGATAAATGAGATAAGAGAGATTCAAAGTTTGTAATTTTGAAGTTGGAACATTAGTTCCTGGAGATTATATGACACTTTGAGAGGCAGTGTTTAGAGGTACTTATGGAGCATGACAATTTTGAGGAATGAGATAGTGAATAAGAATAACAAAACTAAAGAGTGTGAGAGAGTCCTGAAGGGCAGTGGAAAACAGTAATGTGGATGAGAAAAGTCAGAATGCCAGCTGTCCACCAGCCTCCAGAGAGGAGTAGGGTTCCCTAAGCTGGCACCGGAACAAGAGTTTAAAGCTTTAGAATGAGGCACCAAGGAGAAGTGTGCTCACCCTTTCTCCTCAAAACTGCAATGAAGGGTAGGAGAATAAACAAGACTATTTAAAGATCATATAAGGGGCCGGTAGGCTATGGTTATAGGGAAAGATAGGAAAAACGATTAAGAAAAAGGTAAGAATGTAGGGGAGTTTTGACATAACATTTAACAGGCATTCCTAATGGGCAATCTCAGATCTTATGAGGCCAAACAAATCTGGGCTTACTGAAGGCTTCGTTTTCTCCCAGCTATTTTTAAAAACATAGGCTAAAACATTCTGAGCAGTTTTTACCTAGGACAAGAATGGAGAAGGGAAGATCTTTCCTACATGTCTTCAGTAAAACTAAGCTAATACATTTAGCAATAGACCACACATTTCCAATCAATTGCAAGAGTCTCAGTTCTCTTAAAGGCATCACATCATTTCTGCTTCATTTTTCTTTCTTCAAATCTACAAGAATTTACAGAACATCAGAAGTTACTTTGACATTTCTTACAAAACTAAACATGCTCTTATCATTTGATCCAGCAATCATACTTTTTGATATTTACCCAAATGAGTTAAAAACTACATTCACACAGGAGCCTACAAACCAATGTTTACAGCAGTTTTATGCATAATTGCCAAAACTCAGAAGTAACCAATATGTCCTTCAATAAGTGAATAAATAAACAAACTGTGGTACATCTATACAATGGAATATTATTCAGTGTTAAAAACAAAGGAGCTATCAAGCCACAAAAAGACATAGAGGAACTTTAAATGCACATTGCTAAGTGAAAGAAGCCAACATGAAAACACTATACATAGCTGAGTCCAACTATATGACATTCTGAAAAAGGCAAAACTATGGAAACAGTGAAAAGATCAGTGATTGCCAAGGGGGTTGGAAAGGGGAAAGAGGATGATAGGCAAAGCACAGGAGATTTTTAGGAAACTACTCTATATGGGGTGAAACTACTCTGTATGGGGCCATAATGATAGATACATATTATTATACATTGGTCAAAACCCATAGAATGGACAACAGGACAATACAAAGGGTGAACACTGATTTAAACTATGAATCTCTACCTACAGGTTCATGAAGAAAAAAAATAAAAAATATAAATAACTGTGATCTCAATATATTAATATTGGCTTATCAAGGTAACAAATGTATCACACTAATGCAAGATGTTAATTATAGGGGAAACTGGCGTGGATGGGATGAGAGGAATATATAGGAATTCTCTGTACTTTCTGCTCAAATTTTCTATAAATCTAAAACTTCCCTAAAAATTAAAGTTTATGAACTTAAAAAAAAGTTAGCCCTGAGGTGTTGAAGAAGTTTAACTACTTTCCAGGACTTTACTTCTGACTTATAACAAATTTTGAAACATGCTTCTATGGTCATAGGTAGCAGCGTTTTCCATGATCTTCCACTAGAAGATAAGTTGCATTTTGTTGTTTATTCACATGGCAAAGAAGTAGGCCATCTCCCTCATCTGATAAAACCAAACAAAGGGGACTATAAAGGAAGGTTGAGTGCTATGGTCCATTTGGGTTCCACATGTGAGGATCACTGGGCCACACATTAGGTTACAAGTTGGGCCCAGATCATGGCATCTACCCTGCCCTTCCTTACTGTGCATCCATTTAAGGAATGTTTATTCATCCTATTTCTAAAGAAGATGATGCAAGAGAGTAGGATTTGCTCTTTCATCAGGACTTATTTGAAATAAAATGGAGCAGTTTGAGTTGTGCCAAAATGCCTTACCCACCCTCAGTCTCACCACAATACACAAAGCAAACTAGCTTGAAAAGGTGAGCTTCTGGTGATGAAATGGAGAAGTTAGTGAATAAGCCTAAATAAAAATTTGGGTTTGAAAATGCATTTTATCTCACCTATGTTTTATGTAGACAGATCTCTAAATCTGACAATATTAAAATTATTTTATCACCAAAAGGGATGCTATCTGCATCTTAATCAACCAATGAAGTTTTGCAAAATCTCTAAAGATGAAGTGCCTTCCTGACCAGACATGGGGAAAGGAAATTGGGTGCAAAAGAGCTTCCATAGAAGGTGAAACAAACTCTCTTTAATTCATCTCAAAGTTTCAAGCTCTGCTTCAGAAATGCTGCCAAGTTTCAGGGTGAAAAAAGGAAATTTCCCCTTCCCTCTAGCCAACTATTTCATTTACCCTTCTTAAGATACACTCTTTCCTTAGAAACTTAAAATCTTTTATATTTAGAGATGACCTTGCAATTTCTACTATAATACGTGGTAGACAAGAGAACAGTCTTCCACTGCCACGTTTTAAGCAGTTCTTGTAGAGAAGAAAAATAAATTGAGCGAGAGTTATTGCTTACATATATTTTCCTAGAAGTCATCTCTAATAGGTATTTCTAGCTCACTCTCCAAAAATTACAACCGCAAAAGAAATGGAAAGGAAGCTTTAGAACATACTAATGCAGTTTTAAAAAATAATAATAATATATGTGGGTTTGGCTAATGGGAAGCAAAAAATAAAAATAATATATGGATAATTTTGCTGAATAGTCTAATGGTTTTAAAGACTCTCTGGAGACATGAAATATAAAACCTGTTTCTTCTAACATTTTACTTGATCATGGACTGCATTCTTCTTGAATTGAATATTAAGGTCACTTGTTAGAATTACTATTTAGAAGAGGGGTCCCCAACCCCCCCTGGCTACGGACTGCTATCAGTCTGTGGTCTGTTAGAAACCAGGCCACATAGCAGAAGGTGAACTGCAGGTGAGCAAGCGAGCATTAACACCTGAGCTCCACCTCCTGTCCGACCAGTGGTGGCATTAGATTCTCACAGGAGCTCAAATCCTACTGTGAATTGCACATGTAAGGGACCTAGGTTGCGTGTCCCTTATGAGAATCTAACTAACGCCTGATGATCTGAGGTGGAAATACCATCCTGAAACTATCCGCACTTCCCTTGGAAAAACTGTCTTCCATGAAACCAGTCCCTGATGCTGAAAAGGTAGAGGACTGCTGATTTACAGAATATGTTTGTTTGACATAAACTGTGATTCTAGACTACTTGTAAAGGTTGTTTTCAAAGATTTTTATAAAGCTACCCTATTCAGAGTTGACAGGGAGATATCAAATAACAAAATCTTGTGTTAGTGAAATGTTTTTCTTTTTAAGTATTTAGGGTAGCGCTGAGTAACAACTACTTTTCAAAAATAGATGTAAGAAGAAATAATGTGGTATTAAATTCTTCTTTTGTAAAAGTTGGCAATGGCATTAGAGATTCAAAAACTGAACAGAGTAGATATATAAGGCAATACTTTTCCAATGAATAGTATTCAACATAAATGTATATGCACCAAAACAGTATAAACATTTCACAATTTTATTCATTGTCATATTTTCAAGATAAATCAGGTTCCTAACAGAATTTTCACAATGGTCTCTTTCGATAAATCAGAGAAAATTACAACTGAACCATTGATTCTACTGTGGGTCAGGATGGTGACCAACTCTGGCTGATGGTCTTGACATATCCAGGCAAAACAAGTCTGGATTCTTCAAATTCCCATCTCTTCCCCTGTGAAACAGGAAGTGTACCGAGGAGCTCCATTGCCACTCAACCCCTTAAAGTCAAATTTCAATCATTTGTGATATATGTGTTTATATTTCCTCGGATTACTGTCTCCAGAATGGTATAGAAGTACCTACTGAAAGCTTTTAAAACTTTTTCAATTCATGATTTTTTTTTCTCAAAGAAACTGAAGGCATGCTGCATGTTATATTCTTTGTGATCCAGTACCTTTCAAGTTTTATCATTCATTTCCTGAAAAATCCTAGCCTTAGTCTTCTCCAATAATAAAACTCAGGAAATAATAACTGTCTAAATTTTTTCTGCCACTACAGAGTAAAACTGAGATATTACTAATGAAATGCATTTAGACCTCTTGTGATTCATTACTTGGTTAAGTGATTTTCTTCAGAGAAGCTAAAAGCTCTTCGAAAGTAGAATCACATGGGCCCTTCCATCTAAGTGAGGAAAGCAGAAGGCAGTTTATCATACTCGACCTCTTGACATAGCCAAAGGGAAACTGAAACTCTAAAACATGCTTAGCTAATATCACCAGAAATAACAGAACTCAAACAAACTGGGCTCCCAGGCGAGAGCTTCTTCAGAAACATACCGCTTCCTTGAAGCCCAGTGCAAGTGCTAGATATTTTCATCTTTAACTTAACCTATCAATTTCAGCTACAATTTATGTACCATATACAAATTTTAAAATGTAAAAATTATTAAACACACAGCTGAGGTAGCAACTGAAAACTATTGTTAAACTTGGTTATTTTGTTGAACATTTAAAATATACTTACTATTTAGGGAGCAAAGTTTACAAATTGTACCAACATTCTGCTTTTTTCATTAACGCATATAAAACCCTTTATGTTGGATAGCATGCCCATCTTTTGTCCTGAGATCCAGAATCTCATTTAAATTAGTCTATCCCATCTTCACCTCAAATACGACATAGCTACAGCCTAACTCGTCATTAGTCTCCCAAATCCCATGTCTCTAACCTTCTGAACTGCAACACTAAACTTTAATGCAGAAGTGACCTTGCTTTCCAAGGAGACTCTAAATTCTTTCAGGGAAGAGACCATGATTTAGACTTTTTTAAATCTCTCACAGAAACTGATGCTTAATACTTTGCAGTCAGAATCTGCTCAAAAAAGCCAGGCACAGTGGCTCACACCTATAATCCCAGCACTTTGGGAGGCCAAGGCTCCCAAAGAGAGTCCAGGAGTTCAACACCAGCCTGGGTAACAAGGAGATTTAGGGCTGAGATGATAGGATTTTCTAAATATACAACCATGTCGCCTGCAAACAGAGACAATTTGACTTCCTCTCTTCCTATTTCAATATCCTTTATTTCTTTCTCTTGTCTGATTGCCCTGGCCAGAACTTCCAATACTATGTCGAATAGGAGTTGTGACAGAGGACATCCTTACCTTGTGCCAGTTTTCAAAGGAAATGCTTACAGCTTTTGACCATTCAGTATGATATTGGCAGTATGCTATAGCTCTTAGTATTTTGAGATAGGTTCTATAAATGCCTAGTTTATTGAGAGTTTTTAGCATAAAGGGGTATTGAATTTTATTGAAGGCCTTTCAGCATCTATTGAGATAATTACATGGTTTTGTCATTGGTTCTGTTTATGTGATGGTTTATGTTTACTGATTTGCATATGTTGAACCAGCCTTGCAGACCAGGGATGAAGTCAATTTGATTGTGGTGGATAAGCTTTTTGATGTGCTGCTGGATTTGGTTTGCCAGTACCTTATTGAGGATTTTCACATCAATGTTCATCAGAGTTATTGGCCTGAAATTTTCTTTTTTAGTTGTGTCTCTGCCAGGTTTTGGTATCAGGATGATGCTGGTGTCATAAAATGAGTTAGGGAGGAGTCCGTCTTTTTCTATTGTTTGGAATAGTTTCAGAATGAATGATACCAGCTCCTCTTTGTACATCTGCTAAAATTCAGCTGTGAATCCTTCTGGTTCTGGGCTTTTTTTGGTTGGTAGAGTATTAATTACTGCCTCAATTTCAGAACTTATTGGTCAATTCAAGGATTCAACTTCTTCCTGGTTTAGTCTTGGGAGGGTGTATGTGTCCAGGAATTTATCTATTTCTTCTAGATTTTCTAGTTTATTTGTGTAGAGGTGTTTATACTATTCTCTGATGGTAATATTTATTTCTGTGGGATCAGTGGTAATAGCCCCTTTATCATTTTTTTAGTGTCTATTTGATTCTTCTCTCTTCTTCTTTATTAGTCTGGCTAGTGGTCTATTTTGCTAATTTTTTCAAAAAATCCGTCCTGGATTCATTGATTTTTGAGGAGCTTTTTGTGTATCTGTCTCCTCCAGTTCTGCTCTGATTGTAGTTATTTATTGTCTTCTAATAGCTTAATAGCTTTTGAATTTGTTTGCTCTTTCTTCTCTAGTTGTTTTAATTGTGATGTTAGGGTGTGAATTTTAGATCTTGCCTGCTTTCTCCTGTGGGCATTTAGTGCTGTAAATTTCCCTCTAAACACTGCTTTAGCTGTGTCCAAGACATGCTGGTACATTCTGTCTTTGTTCTCACTGGTTTCAAATAATTTATTTATTTCTGCCTTAATTTCCTTCAGGAGCACATTTTTCAGTTTCCATATAGTTGTGAGGTTTTGAATGACTTTCTTAATCCTAAATTCTAATTTGATTGCACTGTGGTCTGAGAGACTGTTTGTTATGATTTCCATTCTTCAGCATTTGCTGAGGAGTGTTTTACTTCCAATTAGTGGCCAACTTTAGAATAAGTGCTATGTGGTGCTCAGAATAATGTATATTCTGGTGATTTGGGGTGGAGAGTTCTGCAGATGTCTATTAAGTCCACTTGGTCAAGAGCTGAATTCAAGTCCTAAATATCCTTGTTAATTTTCTGTCTCGTTGCTCTGTTTACTATTGACAGTGGGGTGTTAACGTCTCCTGCTATTATTGTGTTGGAGTCTAAGAACTTTTGTAGGTCTCTAAGAACTTGCTTTATGAATCTGGGTGCTCCTATATTGGGTGCATATATATTTAGGACAGCTAGCTCTTCTTCTTGCATTGATCCCTTTACCATTATGTAATGTCCTTCTTTGTCTCTTTAGATCTTTATTGGTTTAAAGTCTGTTTTTATCAGAGACTAGGATTGCAACTAACTCTTGGGGTTTTTTCCTTTTCATTAACTTGGTAAATATTCCTCCCTCTCTTTATTTTGAGCCTATGTGTGTCTTTGCACATAAGATGGGTCTCCTGCATACAGCACACCGATGGGTCTTGACTCTTTATCCAATTTTCCAGTCTGTGTCTTTTAATTGGGGCATTTAGCCCATTTACATTTAAAGTTAATATTTTTATATGTGAATTTGATCCTGTCATTATGATGCTAGCTGGTTATTTTGCCCGTTAGTTGATGCAGTTTCTTCACAGTGTCGATGGTCTTTACAATTTGGTATGTTTTTGCAGTGGTTGGTACCAGTTTTTTCTTTCCATATTTAGTGCTTCCTTCAGGAGCTCTTGTAAGGCAGGCCTGGTGGTGACAAAATCCCTCAGCATTTGCTTGTCTATAAAGGATATAACTTCTCCTTCACTTATGAAACTTAGTTTGGCTGGATATGAAATTCTGGATTGAAAACTCTTTTCTTTAAGAATGTTTAATATTGGCCCCCACTCTCTTCTGGCTTGTAGGGTTTCTGCAGAGAGATCTGCTGTTAGTTTGATGGGCTTCCCTTTGTGGGTAACCTGACCTTTCTCTCTGGCTGCCCTTAACATTTTTTCCTTCATTTCAACCTTGGTGAATCTGGTGATTATGTGTCTTGGGGTTGCTCTTCTTGAGAAGTATCTTAGTGGTATTCTCTGTATTTCCTGAATTTGAATGTTTGCCTGTCTTGCTAGGTTCGAGAAGTTCTTCTGGATAATATCCTGAAGAGTGTTTTCCAACTTGGTTCCATTCTCTCCATCACTTTCAGGTACACCAATTAAAAGTAGGTTTGGTCTTTTCACATAGTCCCATATTTTTTGGAGGATTTTTTTTGTTCCTTTTCATTTTTTTTCTCTAATCTTGTTTTCACACTTATTTCACTAAGCTGATCTTCAATCTCTGATGTCCTTTCTACTGCTTGATCAATTGGGCTATTGATACTTGTGTATGCTTCACAAAGTTCTCATGCTGTGTTTTTCAGCTCCATCAGATCATTTATGCTCTTCTCTGAACTGGTTATTCTAGTTGGCAATTTCTCTAACCTTTTTTCAAGGTCCTTAGCTTCCTTGCATTGGGTTAGAATGTGCTCCTTTAGCTCAGAGGAGTTTGTTATTACTCACTTTCTGAAGCCTACTTCTGTCAATTTATCAAACTTTTTCTCCATCCAGTTTTGTTCCCTTGCTGGCAAGGAGTTGTGTTCCTTTGGAAGAAAAGAGGTGTTCCAGTTTTTGGAATTTTCAGCCTTTTTGTGCTGGTTTTTCCTCATCTTCGTGGAATTTATCTATCTTTGGTCTTTGATGTTGGTGACCTTCAGATGGGGTTTTGTGTGGACATCCTTTTTGTTGTTGATGATGCTATTCCTTTCTGTTCATCAATTTTCCTTCTAACAGTCAGTCCCCTCTGCTGCAGGTCTGCTGAAGTTTGCTGGAGGTGCACTCCAGACCATTTGCCTACGTATCACCAGCAGAGGCTGCAGAACAGCAAAGATTGCTTCCTGTTTCTTCCTCTGGAAGCTTCCTCTCAGAGGGGCACCCACCAGATACCAACCAGAGCTCTCCTGTATGAGGTGTCTGTCAACCCCTGCTGAGAGGTTTCTCCCAATCAGAAGGCATGGGGGTCAGGGACCCACTTGAGGAGTTAGTCTGTCCCTTAGCAGAGGTTCAGCACTGTGCTGGGAGATCCACTCCCCTTCTCATAGGCAGGAGGCAGGGACATTTAAGTCTGCTGAAGCTGTGACCACAGCCACCCCTTCCCCCAGGTGCTCTGTCCCAGGGAGATGGGAGTTTTATCTATAAGCCCCTGATGGGGGGCTGCTGCCTTCCTTTCAGAGATGCCCTGCCCAGAGAGAAGGAATCTAAAGGGGCAATCTGGCTACAGTGGCTTTGCTGAGCTCCAGTGGGCTTCTCCCAGTTCAAACTTCCCAGTGGCTTTATTTCCACTGTGAGGGGGAAACTGCCTACTCAAGCCTCATTAATGGCAGACGCCCCTCCCCTTATCAAGCTGAAGTGTCCCAGGTCGACTTCAGACTGCTGTGCTGATAGCAAGAATTTCAAGCCACTGGATCTTAGCTTGCTGGCCTCCGTACAGGGTGGGATCTGCTGAGCTAGACCATTTGGTTCCCTAGCTTCAGCCTCCATTCCAAAGGAGTGAACAAACAGTTCTCTCTCACTGGTGTTCCAGGCACCACTAGGATATAAAAAAAAATCTCCTGCAGCTATCTCAGTGTCTGCCTAAATGGCCACCCAGTTTTGTGCTTGAAATCCAGGGCCCTGGTGGTATAGGCACCTGAGGTAATCTCCTAGTCTGCAGATTGCAAAGACCATTGGAAAAGCATAGTGTCTGGGCCAGAATGCACCCTTCCTCATGGCACAGTCCCTCAAGGATTCCCTTAGCTAGCAGAAGGAGTTCCCCAACCCCTTGTGCTTCCCTGGTGAGGTGACGTCCCACCCTGCTTTGGTTCACCGTCTGTGGGCTGCACCCCAGATGAGCCAAGTACCTCAGCTGGAAATGCAGAAATCACCCGCCTTCTGTGTTGATCTTGGTGGGAGCTGCAAACCGGAGCTGTTCCTATTCAGCCATCTTGCCAGCCACTCATCACAACTTTTTTAATGGCCTTTAGTGTCACACCCATTTAGTTGGTTTCTTACAAATTCTATAATTTTAATATAGCATTCAAAAAACTTTAAAATCATAGATGCTTCAATTGTATGATTGTTATGGTGGGAAATTTCAAGAACATTTGAAGCTACAGATTGAAATAATAATAAACATTCTAAAATATTTTTAAAGTATTACCATAATTGATACTTTTATATCACTTAATATAATCTCATTAGACTCTTTCTCAGTGTTTTTTAAATAAAAAAATGTAGATTAAATAACAAAAATTCTGAAAGACATTAATTCATGTATTGCTATAATCCAATATCATTATGTTTAATTAAATAAATTACTTAGTAAATAAGTTCCTATCATCTTTCTAAATAATTTCCAGTCTACTTTTTAAATTATTTAATGAAAGCATTGTTCTTTGCTCTTGAATGTTCTAAATTGGTATTATATTGGATAGTCCTATGAGGAAAGTTTCCATTAAAGCAGAAAAGATGATAGCAATGTATTTTAAAAATCAAGCTAAGTCATTTTAACCATTCTCAAAGGTATATTTTTAATTAACGGAGCTTATGATGTGATGTTTTCATCTTTATATTTAAGAGGTTCCAGTTTCAAGGTATTTTTGTGTCTTAGATTTCGTTTATTTATACTTACAAATGAGTAAATGTTGATCATGAATTATTACAAGATCTCATATGTAATCCCTGCCTAATTATTAATGAGGGCAAAGTCATAAAAGGCAACCACTGTCACTCATGGAGAAAAATATGTCCCACAGCATGCAAAGAGCGCTGGATGATTGATGGCTACAGCAGAAGAGACCGAGTCTAGCCAAGCTAAAGAAACAAGCAGAGCAATGTGCCGCTCCAAACCATGGCTGCTTCCCAGTTGCATAGCACAAACACAGTAATTCAACCTTAACAAGAAAATAAAAGGCAAATCACTATTAATCATAGAGCAAACAAAAACATTTGGTTAAACTAACGAACACTACTTAAAATAGAGCAGCAAAAATCCACATTAAAAAAAAATCTCATCAAAAATAGCTAAATTTTAAAAAGAAACAAAAATTAACTTATTAAATAAGTTAATTTCTTAATGTAAAATTTAAAAATGAATTTTTCTAATTTTAATGATGCATAACTTCAACATAATACAGTATGAAATAGTGTGTAATGCTGGAATTGAATTACTTTTAATTTCACTAACACAAACACCAGAATATGAGGGGTTGTGATACGGCATGGCTCTTAAGGCTAACTCTCTAAGTTCAGGTACTAGCTTCAAATATGACTCACTAGCTGGGGAACAAAGATATTCTTTATTTGATTCTGGAGTAACTTTAAGAAGAAATTCTGTTTCATCGGAAAAATCTGTTTCTTTACCATAACCTATAGTCTACCCAATCACCTACAGCTAGGGTTGCCAGATTTAACAAATAAAAATACAGGATGGGAGAGATCCAAGATGGCAGATTAACAACAGCTCAGGATTGTAGCTCCCAGTGAAAGCGCAGAGAGCAAGTGGACGCTGCACTTTCAGACGAATTTTTGTTGCCCACAGACTGGGAGATTCCCGGTGGAGGAGCCACACATTGCCAGCGTGACTCTTTTG
>CAUYLG010072828.1:0-12580 GCA_963573385.1 Cacajao melanocephalus | reverse complement strand
TTTGTCCCTCTCTCCGCCCGCTCGAGTTGCCCGTAGACCCCAATAAACCTGGACTCGGCCTTCGGCTCTCAGAGTGTTACTTGGGCCTGGACAACTGGGAAAGGACGACAGAAGGGGGTCGTACATTCGGGGGGGTCACACACTATGCATTTATCACTTAGGCATAAAAGAGACCACACACGTGTGTGCATGCAATCACACACATGCATATATCTTTGACAAGTATGCCAAAGTAATACAATGGGAAAGGAAAGCCTCTTCAATAAATGGTGCTAAAACACTTGATGCTAAAGCATCCATATGGGGAAAAAATAAGCCTCAATGCCTACCTCTACATATGCAATATTTTAGATGAATTGCAGACCTAAAATTCAAGAGCTAAAACTATAAAGCTTCTAGAAGAAAACATAAGAGAATATTTGCAACTTTGAGATATATATATATATAGAGAGAGACACACACACACACACACACACACACACACACACACACACACACAGAATAACTCTGTCACCCAAGTTGGAGGGCAGTGGCACGATCTCAGCTCACTATAATCTCTGCTGCTCGGGTTCAAGCGATTCTTCTGCTTCAGCCTCCCAAGTAGCTGGGATTACAGGGGTGAGCCACCATGTCTGGCTAATTTTTATATTTTTAGTAGAGATGGCATTTCACTATGTTGGCCAGGCTGATTTTGAACTCCTGACCTCAGGAGATCCACCCACCTTGGCCTTCCAAAGTGCTGGGATTAGAGGTGTGAGCCATTGTGCTCAGCCAGAGATATGCAAATATTTCTTAGGATAAAAAGGCACAAATCGGTCAGGTTCAGTGGCTCACGCCTGTAATTCTAACACTTTGGGAGGCTGAAGCAGGTGAATCATGAGGTCAGAAGTTCAAGACCAGCCTGGCCAATACAATAAAACCCCATCTCTACTAAAAATACAAAAATTAGCCAGGCGTGGTGACACACGCTTGTAATCTCAGCTACTTCGGAGGCTGAGGCAGGAGAATTGCTTGAACCTGGGAGGCGGAGGTTGTAATGAGCCGAGATTGCACCACTGCACACCATCCTGGGTGATAGAATGAGACTCCATCTCAAAAAAAAAAAAAGGCACAAATCATAAAGGAAAGCGTTGATAAACTGGACTTAAATGGCAAACAGAGGCTCTCTGAAAGAAAAGATGCTCATTTGGGAATAGAGCATTGCAATAGGAATACACAGGCAACAGTAAACTATGTGCATATGTAGGGAGGTAAAGAAAGACAAAAGCTTTTAAAGGAAAAAACGAGGAGGATTACTTGTTTTGAAATAATTATCCATGGTTACAAATGTCAATAACAAGGGTGATGCCAGTCTGAGGTTGGATAGGCAGCTGCTAGGTAGACGTCCTTGCAGAAGTATTTTTTTGTGTAAAGTATGATGGCTTTTGTGCAAGGTGGTGGTTTTTGCCATCTTCTGTGATAGCTTTTGTTATCAGGCATACCAACATGAAACCCTCTCTTCGTGGCTTTCCCTAGCTTCATCAGGGTTTTTTTTTTCACTTAAAAATATTTTTAAATTTTTTTCAGAAGTTGCTATCCTGCCCAGGTTGCTCTTGAATTACTAGCCTCAAACAATCCTCCTGCCTCAGCCTCCTGAGTAGTTGGGGTAACAGGCATGAGCCACCATGCCTCGTTTCTCAGTTTTTTTTTTTTTCCAAACCTTAGTGACTCTATTTTGATTCTGACAACATTCACAAGTTTATCAAAATTAAGAATTTCTGGACAGGCACGGTGGCTCACATCTGTAATCCCAGCACTTTGGGAGGCCGAGGAGGCCAGATCACTTGAGGTCAGCAGTTTAAGAGACTAGCCTGGACAATGTGGTGAAACCCCATCTCCACTAAAAACATAAAAATTAGCCGGGTGTGGTGGCAGGTGCCTGTAATCTCAGCCACTCAGGAGGCCGAGGCAGGAAAATCACTGAAGTCTGGGAGGCAGAGGTTGCAGTGAGACGAGATCACACATTGCACTCCAGCCTTGGCGACAAGAGCAAAACCCCATCTTAAAAAAAAAAAAAAAGGAATTTCTGATCTTTAAAAGACACCAAGAAAATGAAAAGGCAAGCCACAGACTGGACGAAAACATATTTTGAACATAAACCGGATAAAGAACTTGTATCCAGAATACATGAAGAACTTCAACAACTCCATAATAATAAGAAAAACAACTGTGGAGCCAGGCGCAGTGTTGCACACCTGTAATCCCAGCACTTTCAGAGGCCAAGGCAGGAGGATCGCTTGTGCCCAGGAGTTCAAGACTAGCCTGGGTAATATAGCAAGACCTCATCTCTACAAAAAAATTTAAAGATTAGCCAGGTGTGGTGGTGCTGTTAACAGATATGGGTTCTGACCCAGACCCCAAGAGAGGGTTCTTGGATCTCATGCAAGAAAGAATTCAGGGCAAGTCTATGGAGTAAAGTGAAAGCAAGTTTATTAGAGAAGTAAAGAAACAAATGAATAGCTGCTCCACAGGCAGCACCGCCCCAAGAGCTGCTAGGTGGCCATTTTTATGGTTATTTCGTGTTTTGTTTTGTTTTTTGAGATGGAGTCTCAGTATGTCTCCTAGGCTGGAGTGCAGTGGCACAATATCAGCTGTCAGCCTCTGCCTCCCAGGTTAAAGTGATTCTCCTGCCTCAGCCTCCTGAGTAGCTGGATTACAGGTGTGCACCACCATGCCAGGCTAATTTCTGTATTTTTAGTACAGATGAGGTTTCACCATGTTGCCCAGGCTGCTCTTAAACGTCTGTCCTCAAGTGATCCACCTGCCCCGACCTCCCAAACTGCTGGGATTACAGGCATGAGCCACCGCGCTGGCCTATTTCTTGATTACATGCTAGACAAGGGGTGGATTATTCATGAGTTTTCCAGGAAAGGAGTGGGATTTCCAGGAACTGGTGGTTCCTCCCCTTTTTAGACCATATAGGGTAACTTCCTGGTGTTGCTATGGCATTTGTAAACTTTCATGGCGCTGGTGGAAGTGTCTTTTACATGCTAATATATTATGATTATGGTATAATGAGCGGTGAAGATGACCAGAGGCCACTTCTGTCACCATCTTGGTTTTGGTGGGTTTTGGCTGGCTTCTTCCCTGCATCCTGTTTTATCAGCAGAGTCTTTATGACCTGTGTCTTGTGATACCAATCTTGCCGACCTCCCGTCTCATTCTGTGACTAAGAATGCCTAACCTCAGCGAGGCGCTGTGGCTCACACCTATAATCACAGCACTTTGGGATGCCAAGTCAGGTGGATGGCCTGAGGTCAGGAGTTCAAGACTAGCCTGGCCAACATGGTGAAACTCCGTCTCTACTAAAAGTACAAAAATTAGCCAGGCATGGTGGCGGGCACCTGTAATCCCAGCTACTCGGGAGGCTGAGGCAGGCGAACCGCTTTAACAGTGGAGATGGAGGAGGCAGTTAGCCAAGATCATGCCACTGCACTCTAGCCTGGGTGACAGAAGGAGACTCTGTCTCAAAAAAAAAAAAAAAAAAAAAAGAATGCCTAACCACCTGGGAATGCAGCCCAGCAGGTCGCAGCCTCGCGTTACCCACCCCCTATTCAAGATGGAGTCACTTTAGTTTGAAAAACCCCACTGACAGTGCTGTGCACCTACAGTCCCAGCTACTCAGGAGGCGAGGTGGGAGAATCACTTGAGTCCAAGGGTTCAAGGCTGCAGTGAGCTGTGATCACGCCACTACACTCCAGCCTGGGCAACAGAATGAAACCCTATCTCTTAAAAAACAAAACAGTTTTTAAAAAAGCGGGGGTGGGGGGGGAAGATTTGAACAGACACTTCATAATGTAATATGTACACAGGGCCAGTAATACCATGGACTATCTGAGCTTCAAGTCAGGGACAAGTAAAAAAATTAAAAAGGAGCATGGAAAGATGCTCAACATCAGCAGTCCTGAAAAGGAATGCAAATTTGGAGCACTAGGGACCAGCTGAAATGACTGAAATGAGAAAGCTTGACAATGTTTTTTGTCCAAAAGGATGTGGAGCAATAGAAATCCTGGTAGTGGGAATGAAAACGTGATAAATCGACCTCAAAAAAATAATAGAAAAGAAAAAATGATAAATCGCGTTTGAAAACTGGTGACTTCTTGCAAAGTTAAACATACATCTACCCATGACCCTGCAGTCCCACTCCTAACTAGGTATTCACCCCAAATAAACGTATGTCCCCAAAGCCTTGTGTGAGAAGGCTCTGATGCCGGGCACCGTGGCTCACATCTGTGCCCGGGACGCCCTGGCTGGAGTGCAGTGGCATGATCTCAGCTCACTGCAACCTCTGCCTCCCGGGTTCAAGTAATTCCCTGCCTTAGCCTCCCCAGTAGCTGGGATTACAGGTGCCTGCCACCATGCCTGGCTAATTTTTGTATTTTTAGTAGAGACAGGGTTTCACCATCTTGGCCAGGCTGGTCTCGAACTCCTGACCTCAAGTTATCCACCCGCCTTGGCCTCCCAAAGTGCTGGGATTACAGGTGTGAGCCACCATGCCTGGCCCTCCTTATGGTTTTGATTTGCATGTCCTTGATGACAAACAATTAGCATTTTTTCATACACCTGTCGGACATTTTTAGGTTTCTTTGGAGAAATGTCTATTCAGATCTTTCGCCCTTTAAAATTTTTTTTTCTATTGAGTTGTTTGAGCTTCTTATACACTCTGGTTATTAATTGTGTCAGATGGACAGTCTGCAGTATTTTCTTCCACTCTGAATTGTCTCTTTACTTACGTCTTTATCCATTCAGCCACTGTATGCCTTTTTGTTTTTTTTTTCACACAGGGACTCAACATTGCTTTTTAATAACTACACATTGGTTTTTAATAACTACTACAATTTTGGATATAACAAAATTTAATGGGAGATGTTCAGGTTATTTCCAGCTTCTCATCATTATCGACAATCTTTCAATAACAATTCTTGTGTTCAATCTTGTTGCACAGCCATAACTTCCCATGGTAAAAGTCTAGAAAGGAAACTTTTGGATGAAAAACTGTTTAAGCACCAGGGGGTGCTGGTCACCTATGTGATCCCCACCTGCAGTTCTGTGGGGTTAAAAAATTTTTTTTTGAGACAGGGTCTCACTCTGCACAGGCTGGAGTGCAGTGGCAAGATCTCTGCTCACTGTAACCTCTACCTCCTGGGTTCAAGCGATCCTCCTGCCTCAGCCTCCCGAGTAGCTGAAACTATAGGTGTGTGCCACCACATCTGGCTAATTTTTGTATTTTTAGTAGAGATGGGATTTCACCATGTTGGCCAGGCTGGTCTGGAACTCCTGGCCCAGGTGATCTGCCTGTCTTGGCCTCCCAAAGTGCTGGGATTATAGGCGTGAGCCACCATCCCTGGCCTATTTTGTTTTTAAGCAAACTCGTCCTCTACCTTAGCAGTTTCAGCTTCCTAAGGTGAAAGTGCAAAATGTCTGGGCACACAGCTTGTTAACAGTACCGGGCATCCAGGAATGCTCAACAGAGCCTTTTGCCTTTGAAACTCTACCCCTCCCCATTGCATTCTTTAATGTGGACAATAGATGTTTCTCCAATGCATACATTGCTGTGTCCTTCAAGTCCCAAGTCCCTTTTACATGGAAAGGCTGGTATTGCCACTGTCAGATCATTTAGAAGAGAATAGACCCACCTCAGGTTCATGCTTGGGCATGTGACCCAGGCCCTGCCATTCAAATGCACCATGTGCACACCCCGAGATGTGGAGGCAGCCAGCATCCATCTTGCTCCGCCTGTTAGTCCGCAGCTACTGCTCACTCACCAAATACACCCACCTATCCTTTTCCACTGTCAGCACATAAGTGAGGCATCACCAGTTGGTGACCATAACCTGCCACTTTCTGGGAAATTCCCTATTTCAAGTATTTGATTCTGTTAGCAGAAAACAAGTTGCAGCTTCTGGGAAAAGGAACATAATTCCTGCCCATCTATGATGCCATTTCTCTGGACAGGTGCTTTTTTTAAGATGTGCCAGGAGAAAGAGTGATTTGTGCTTTGCCAACCTTATATCAGGTAGGCCTCAACTGGTTGCCAAGTGACAGAAAACCCAACCCAAACAGAAGAGGAAATTTATTAGTGGATGAATTACAGGGTAGTTCTGATTCATAAGGATTGAGAGTCAGTGAGGCAGTGGTCCCCTAGAGCAGACTGGGAAACCTTTCCTATATATAGAGCCAGATAGTAAATATTTTAGGCTTTGCAGAACATATGGTCTTTGTTGCAGCGGCTCCGCCCTCCTACTGTAGCATGCAAGCATCATAGTAAATATGTAAAAGAATGAGCATGGACGTATTCCATTACAATTTATTTACAGAAGTGAGTGATAGGCTGCATTTGGCCCATGGACTGTGGTTTGCTGACCCCTGACTTTAGAGGAAAATCAGAATGCAATTAGCCAAAGAAAGGGGATTGAATACAGGTGGCAAAAATACAAAAATAACTACCACGTTAAGCTCCAGATTCTCTTGGCATAATCTTTTCTGTCTTCTTAAAGCAAACAAAGGGAAGTGAGGTGACTGGCCTGGTCCAGGGATCCAGTTTATTTGGGTGGAACAAAGTTCTTTCTCTCTGTGGATCTATTTAGTATATTGGGGGTTTAAGCCCAGGGCCTTCAAGATAAGTATGGTATATGCTGGGAAGCTCATGTGCTGAGATTTTACTTCTTCTGTGCCCACTGTAATTTCTTAGGCCGACCTCTGGATTTTTTTGTTTGAGACAGAGTCTCACTCTTATCGATCGGGCTGGAATGCAATGGTGCGATCTTGGCTCACTGCAACGTCTGCCTCCCGAGTTCAAGGGATTTTTCTTGCCTCAGCCTCTTGAGTAGCTGGGATTATAGGCATGCGCCACCATGCCCAGCTAATTTTTTGTATTTTTAGTAGAGATGGGGTTTCACTATGTTGACCAGGCTGGTCTCGAAATTCTGGCCTCAGGTGATCCAGCCACCTCGGCCTCCTGAAGTGCTGGGATTATAGATGTGAGCCACCGCACCTGGCCCAACCTCTGGATTTGTGATTGTCCATGGATCAAGATCCTTGGACTTTCAATGATACACGATAATGCATTGTGGATTCCTCACCTTCCAGATGTGCCTTGCTGCTGTTGTGATGGGTGTGCTTTTCATTCACTGGACTCACAAGATGTCTTAGATATAAGTATGTACTGATCAATGTTAGCAGAATGTTAATGAGCCATTATATACTCATGCTTTAGAATGTCTTGGTCAGATAAAAACTTTGCCAATATAGCATTGGTAAAGGAATTCTAAAGATTTTATGCTGACCAAATATTAAATAGTTTGAGGCATCTTGTGTTGAGCAAATGTAGTCAGTGGTCCTCTTGAGTCAATATAAGGAAGATAAGGAAACTCTGTGGACAAAGTCTTTGAGATCTAAGCCACCCTAAAGGAAAGGAGTCAGAGGGTTTTTTTTTCTTTTTTTCTTCTTTTTTGAGACAAAGCCCCACTCTGTTGTCCAAGCTGGAGTGCAGTGGCATGATCTCAGCTCACTGCAACCTCCACTTCCTGGGTTCAAGCAACTCTCCTGCCTCGGCCTCCCAAGTAGCTGGGACTACATGCATGTTCTACCATGCCCGGCTAATTTTTGTATTTTTACTAGAGACGGAGTTTCACTGTGTTGACCAGACTGCTGTTGAGTTCCTGACCTCATAATCCTCCCACCTCAGTCTCCCAAAGTGCTGGGATTCAGGTGTGAGCCACTGCGCCCAGCCCAGTCAGAGAGTTTCTAAAGGAGGCCATGCATGGTGGCTCATGTCTGGAATCCAGTACTTTGGGAGGCTGAAGTGAGAGGATCGCTGGAGTCCAGGAGTTGAGACCAGCCTGGGTGACATACTGAAACCCCATCTTTATTAAAAAAAAAATACAAAAATTAGCCAGGTGTGACGGTGTGCACCTGTGTTCCCAGGTACTCAGGAGGCTGAGGTGGTAGGATCGCTTAAGCCTGGGAGGCGGAGACTACAGTGAGCCGAGATAGCGCTAGGGCACTCCCGCCTGGGCGACAGAGCGAGACCCTGTCTCAAAAAAAAAATTGTTGAATTTCCTTTCTTTGATAGCAAGTAATGAAGCATTCAAAGCTTAAACTTCTGTAGTGAATCCATTGTCATGAACATCTCTAGACTGTCAGGATACGCATGGAAGATCCAACACTGTTTCTCTGTTATTCCTGGAAGGATGATTCTGGGTATCCAGCTACTGACTGATGTCCAGGATCATGCCGGATCTCTCTAGCTCAGAGGTGTCTGGTCCTAAGGTCAGATCTTAGGACCTAGAACCTAGGGAGTTTCAGCCATAAGACATGTCCCTGAGCCCATGAGTTGAGAAAAGAATTGGATGGAGTTTCACCATGTTGTTCTATCATGCCACTGCTACCCACATTAACAGGCTTGTTTGGAAAGGCTAAGAATCAGGAGGCCCTGGGGCTAGGGACAGGCTATACCTCCAGAGGGAATAGCTCAGCCCTCCTGCTGAGCTCCCGGGAATCGATCTTTAAATGCCTGGGCAAGGCCAGACATTGTAAATGAGTCCAGCTGCAATCAGTTGCCAACAGGGAACCCAGCTTCCCAATGACATCAGGATTAGTACATAAGGCTTGGTATTGGGCTATCTTCAGGTGGATGTTTCCCTGCAAGAGTACCTGTATTTTCTCTAGAGGTGTCTAATACAGGCGTTTGCATTCTCTAAAATTAAGTAGATCCCTTTAAACACAGATCCCCATTTTATAGGTTTGATTTTACTGAGTCACATCATAGCTTTCAGGACTTAAAATTGTGCCTTAATAAAGTAAAAACATTAGCCAGCCATGGTGGCATGCACCTGTGGTCCCAGTGACACAGGAGGCTGAGGCAGGAGAATCACTGGAGCCCAGGAGGTTGAGGCTGCAGTAAGCTTTGTTTATGTCACTGCATTCCAGCCTGGTGAGCATGAGACCCTGTCTCTATTAAAAAAAAAAAAACTGTAGAAATATAAGTAATCATTACTTGTTTGCCAAGCCAAATATTTCAGCATGAGGTCCTTGGTGGTGAAGAAGTTAAGAAATCACTAGTGCCCAACTGTGTTGCACTATATTCTTGTAAAATATATTTTGGTTCTGTCCCCTAATCCTCATGTGCTAACAGAGATATATTGTTTTTTTCCAGAGCTCTTTTGCAGGAATTTAGATCATTATTTCAGATCTTCCAGAACTTAGATTTGGTTCAAAACATCAAGAAGCACTTCCTTCATTCATAAATATTTATTTAGGTTCTACTATATGCCAGCGTTCTATACACTAGAAGCTTAACTTTGTAATCTGGTTTGATGCGTTGTGTACAAATGCACAAAGACATGTGTATTAAGCTGTTATCCACAGTAGTTTTTAATAACTGGAAACAATCCAAACATCTATCAATAGGTAGGAAATGGTTCATTTAAACAACAGAACTTTAAAACAATTAAAAATAGATCTTCATAGGTATTAGTATGCAAATATGTCAAAGGAATAGTAAGACCAAAAGTTGTAAAAATAAGTTATTTCATCTCATTTTTGCATACACACATGTGAGAAATTAGTAAAAGTGATTGCATTTGGGAACAGATTGGAAAATTTAGTTCCATATGTATTTAAAAAAAAAAAAAACCAAGGCTGGGCGTGGTGACTCACACCTGTAATCCTAGCACTTCGGGAGGCCAAGGCAGGCAGATCACTCGAGGTCAGGAGTTCAAGACCAGCCTGGCCAGCGTGGCAAAAACCCGGCTCTACAAAAATACAAAACATTAGCAGGGCATGGTGGTGCATACCTGTAGTCCCAGCAACTTAGGAGACTGAGGCAGGAGAATTGCTTGAATGCAGGAGGCGGAGGTTGCAGTGAGCCAAGATTGTACCACTGCACTCCAGCCTGGGCGACAAAATGAGACTCCGCCTCAAGAAAAAAAACTAAAAAACAACTTTGCTTTGATAGTCTCTTGAGCATGTGATTTGGATGGGGGTAGATTAATTTTTTAAAGTCAATAGTTCTGTTTTTTTTTAAATGATCATGTATTGCCTTCCTAACAGAAAAAATTATTTGTACACTATTTGTAGTTTACAGGAGGGGATACCTATTCACACATAGAATGGTAAGCTTCATCACTGAAGGGTCTCAACCCATCGCTGGTATAAGCGTTCTCAGGTTCTTTTCTTCCTACAGCTGGGAAGTCAGGTTTTCTAACATCTTTAGCTTGACTCAGCGGCACTGGCTATTGTTTCACTTTTAGCAGAGATTTAACTGAACTTTTGGAAATTAAAAACAACCAACCACATACTAAAAATGTTCTCTAAAAGTCTCTGCCAGGTGATGTGGGCGTCCTAATCTCACCAAATCTCTTGCAACTGAAGATTAATTACAAGACTTTTGATGGCTGAGCACAGTGGCTCACGCCTGTAATCCCAGCACTTTGGGAGGCCGAGGCGGGTGGATAACTTGAGCTCTGGAGTTCAAGACCATCCTGGCCAACATGGTGAAACTCCATCTCTACTAAAAATACAAAAAAAAAAATTAGCCAAGCTTGGTGGCAACCATCTGTAGTTCCAGCTAATCAAGAGGCTGAGGCATAAGAATCGCTTGAACCCAGGAGGCAGAGATTGCAGTGAGCCAAGAGAGTACCACTGCATTCCAAAAGTCTTGTATTTTTTTTTTTTCAGACACAGTCTCACTAGATTTTTGGAGTAAATATTAGATTATATGCATCTCTTGGTAATTAAACTCCAGCTACTTTTATAAAAAAAAAAATTATGAGATGGGATCTCCATGTTTCCCAAGCTGGTCTTAAACTCCTAGGCTCAAACATGAGCCAACATGCCCAGCCTCAATTATTTATTATTGAAGAAAAAGGTTTTACAAATTTAGTGTACCCTAAGTGTACAGTATTTATAATCTCTATAGTAATGGCCTAGGCCTTCACATTCACTCACTGACTCAACCGGGTCAGGACTTCCAGTCCTGCCAACTTTATTCATTGTAAGAGCCCTATAAAAGTGTACCATTTTTTATCTTTTTTGTTTGAGACAGTGTCACTCTGTCACCCAGGCTGGAGTGTAGTGGTGCAATCTCAGCTCACTGCAACCTCCACCTCCCGGGTTCAAGTGATTCTCCTGCCTCAGCCTCCCAAGTAGCTGGGATTACAGGTGTGTGCTACCATACCCAGCTAATTTTTGTATTTTTAGTAGAGACAGGGTTTTGCCACGTTAGCCAGGCTGGTCTTGAACTCCTGACCTCAGGTAATCCACCTACCTCGGCCTCCTACAGTGCTGGGATTACAGGCGTGAGCCATGACACCCTGCACTTTTCTCTCTTACAAGGTACTTTTACTGTACCAAAAGGTAAACAGAAAACTGTTTACCATTGTGTTACAACTGTCTACATTAACAAGCTGTGCAGGTTTGTAGTCTAGGAGCAATACACTACACCAAATAGGCGTATAGTCTGCTACATCACCTAAGTTCGTCCAAGTACACTCTTATGATGTTTGCATGATGACACCGCCTAACCATGAACTTCTCAGAATGTGTCCCAGCTGTTTGTTTAGTAGAGACAGGGTTTCATCGTGTTACCCAGGATGGTCTCAATCTCCTGACCTCATGATCTGCCCGCCTAAGCCTCCCAAAGTGCTGGGATTACAGCCGTGAGCCACCGCGCCCGGCAACATAACAGAACTCTCTTCCAAATAGTTTTCTTGCCTATAGTCAAAACACCTGGGTAGAAAAGACAGACAGACTACACTGAACAACTGTT
This sequence comes from Cacajao melanocephalus, assembly GCA_963573385.1. Taxonomy (NCBI): domain Eukaryota; kingdom Metazoa; phylum Chordata; class Mammalia; order Primates; family Pitheciidae; genus Cacajao; species Cacajao melanocephalus. The sequence continues at coordinate 771 of CAUYLG010072828.1, read as the reverse complement.
TTATAAACCTTTATTGCAAAGGCTACAAACTTTATATTGCCACCGCATTTGTTATGTTTAGAGTGGTTGTGGGGAAGTAACCTTGGATACAAAACTACTATACTGTTGAATCTTGCCCAGGCTTGTTGTAAAATATTTTTTGTACAATGGAGGTAGAGTGGATAGGTCAATAATTTAAACCTCACAGGCCTTGATTGGTGTCAGCACACCTTTTTTCATTTAGATTCTAGCAGACCTAGAAATAAACTACAAATACTAGATTTAGGCTCAGGGATGGCATTTAATACATTTAAAATTTTTAGTTTTCAGTTTTCCCATATGTTCCTTTACAAATGTAAAATGTGCATCTGATGTCTCTTCCCTCAAATAAGTGTGTTCTAAAAATACCTACTGAGAGTGAAATGGCAAAAACCAGATGATGTAAAGAGAAACACAACATCCTTTTCATCAGTTTTACCTGAATTTCCTCATACCAGCTTAAGCATCCTACTTTTCTATAAAACATTATAGAAAATCAAAAAAATAATCAATGGCTTCCCCAGTTTCAAACATTCAACTTAATGGAGACAAAGCTTCTTTTACTTTTACATTTAATGAAGACAGAGCATTTGAACAGGTTCTACGCAGACATGGTTTTACTATACATTTGCTGTTACCTTATTTTTTTAAAGGGGTGGTGGTGGGGAAGATACAGAGGTCGGGCTAGCTCAGTGCTCAGAAGTTACAGCACTCAGACACCCTGGCCTCTACAGAGCATCGCTGCAGCCATTG
>CAUYLG010072824.1:0-53994 GCA_963573385.1 Cacajao melanocephalus | reverse complement strand
ATTAGTCGGAGAACAACCTAGGAAACATGGCGAGACCCATCTCTAAAAAAGAAATGTTTTTTAATTAGCTGGGCATGGTAGCATGTGCCTGTAGTCCCAGCTACTCAAGAGGCTGATAAAAGAGAGTGGCTTGAGCCTAGGGGTTTGAAGCTGTAGTGAGCTATGATTGCACCAGTGCACTCCAGCCTGGACAGCAGAGCAAGACCCTGCCTCTGTGAAAAAGACAACAACGCTGTGTAGGCAAGATGTGATGGTGGGCTACCAGTTTGCAAGCTCTGATTCATTCATTCATTCATTCTTTTTTTTTAAATTGTACTTTAGATTCTGGGGTACATGTGCAGATCAAGATTGTTGCATAGGTACAATCATGGCAAGGTGGTTTGCTGCCACCATCCCCCCATCACATATACCTGACATTTCTCCCCACGTTATCCCTCCCCCACCCTCCCTCCCACTATCCCTCCAGTGGACCCCAGTGTGTGATGCTCCCCTCTTGTGTCCAAGTGTTCTCATTGTTCAACACCTGCCTTTAAGTGAGAACACGCAGTGTTTGATTTTCTGTTCTTGTGTCAGTTTGCTGAGAATGATGGTTTCCAGGTTCATCCGTGCCCCTGCAAAAGACACAGACTCGTGTATTTATGGAGCATCCACTGTGTGTCAGGTGTTAGGCCCTAGGGATTCAAGAGTAAACAAAACAGACAACAATCTCTGCCATCCTAGAGTTTAGGTTCTCATGAGGGAGGACACATCACAACCAAAGCCAGCAGGTAAAATATGCGGTGTGTTAGGTGGTAATAAGCGATCTAGAGAGAGGAAACAAGGAGGGCGGGGAGATGCAGGAGAGTTGCCATTTAAAATGGAAATGTCAGGCTGGGCATGGTAGCTCACACCTATAATCCCAGCACTTTGGGAGGCCGAGGTGGGTGAATTACTTGAGGCCAGAAATTTAAGACCACCCTGGCCAACACGACGAAACCTCATCTCTACTTAAAAAGTACAAAAACTAGCCAGGTGTCGTAGCACATGCCTGTAGTCCCAGCTACTCGGGAGGCTGAGGCAGGGGAATCATTTAAACCCGAGAGGCGGAGGTTGCAGTGAGCCAAGATGGCGCCATTGCAGAGAAAGAATCTTTGAGAAGTTAACATCTGCACAAGGCAGGGATTCTCAGCCTCGGTGCTCTTGGTGTCTGGGGTGGGTTAATTCTTTGTTGTAGAGGACTGTGGGCTGTTGAGCAGCGTGCCTGGGCTCTGTCGCCTGGATACCGGTTGCAAATCTAGCCTCCCATTTATAACAACCAAGATGTCCAGGGATGCTCAAATGCCCCCTGGGGGACAAAATTGCCCCAGGTTGATATCTACTGGAATGAAGAGCTGACAGACATGAAGAGCAAATCAGGCAGACAAGTCGAGGAGGGGCTGTCAGGCAGAGAGAGCAGCATGTGCAAAGGCCCTGTGGCAGGTGTGCACCTGGCGTGTCCAGGAACCAGCAGGGAGGCCAGCGGCTGGGTCGAGTGGACAAGGTGAGACCCACAGAAGATGCACAGGGAAGATAACCAGCACATCGAGGAGGAACTTGTACATCATTTAAGGATTTTTCCAGAGTTGAAACGGAGATATTATTTAAACATTTTCTAGCAATCACCCTAGATTCAGAGCCAGCTGTTGAGAAGAGGCTCCTGGTCTGGGTATTTGCATTTGTCCCTCCAGATCCCTTCATCCCTCTCCCACCCTGCCTGTGGCCCTGGGAGGCTACACTTTGTGGATGGCTCTAACAAGCTCGGCCACCCCGTTTCTCACTGGGCTTGGAGGCTCCAGTGAAACTGGAGGGTGGGAGAGGAGGGAGCTCAGGAGGGTTGGTCCCTTGGCCCCTCAGTGCAAGGCTGTGGGTTGGACGCAAGCTCCTGGCTCCACAGGCGGCCACTTCTTGGAGACGGGGCCCACGCCAGATCTGTAGATGCGCTCACTTTGCCTTCCAGGTGGTGACCACTTCTGGGAGCCTTTGTATTCGAGTTCTGGGGTTGCTGTAACAAATTAACATAAACTATGTCTTAAAGCAACAGAAATGCATTATTCCACAGTTCTGGAGGCCAGGGTTTAAAGTCTAGGTGTGGACAGGGCTGCACTGCTCTGAAGGCTTTAGGGGACGACCCTTCCTGCCTCTTCCAGCTCCTGGTGGTTTCCAGCATCCCTCAGCCTCCAGGCGCGTTGTTCCCATCTCGGCCTCCATCTTCACATCACCTTCTCAGTGTGTGTCTCTGTGTCTCTCCTCTCCTCCTAGGGATACCAGTCATTGGACTTAGGGCCTGCCCTAAGCTAGTATGTTCTTATCTCAACCCCTAAGTAATTACATCTGCAAGTCCCTGTTTCCAAACAAGCTCGCAGTCTGAGGTTCCAGGCAGACGTGAAATTTGGGGGATGCAGAGCAACCTATCGCCTGCCTCCGGGCCCTGACGTGCTCTTCCCACTCACACTGTTTCCCCTAACCCTACCCCCCCCCCGTGATCATCAGTCCTCAAGTTCAGGTTTGTGTGGACCATCTGTTCCCTGCCTAGACTTGGAAAGAGACAGCCTTTCCGAGTGGCCCCTGGGGGATGGGATGAGGAAGTACGGGCAGAGCCACTTGAGGAGAGGTTCCGGACTGCCACTGGTCCCTTGCCACAGGCCTGCCACAGTTGCTGGCCAGTGGCCTCTCTTAGCACCTGCCTTTCCCCTGCCCACCTGCCCACAGGAACGCAAATGACTCAAATAGCCACATGGCAGGAAGGATGACTTCAGCCAAGGCCATAATCCCAGTATAAACAACGTGGCTGAGACAGTTCAGTCAAGTCCTGAACTGACTCTCAGACAGTTCTCACTCTAACTCTCCAGCTTGGATGAGCGGCAACCACGGTGGGCCTCAGTTTTCTCATCTACAAAATGGGATCATAACTGCTGTCCATAGCTCTAGAAAAACTGAGTATGAAAACAATGGGCAAAGAAGGCCAAAAATGAGATTAAAATAAGCAAAACCAGAAAGAAAACAGAATGGACAAATAGATGGCACAAATAATGTGGTGGAAATAAACCCAAGTAAAATGTCCATTTTAACTCACACGAATGTGCTAAAAGTTCCAGGAAAAGAACAATGAATTACAGAGAAAACATTCTAAAAGAAAGCCATTGTAAGTGTTTATTTTTACAAAGCATCTAAAACATCCAGGATACAGAAGGCTCCAGAAAGGCTTAAAGTAAAAGAGGGAAAAAAAGGCAAATCACACAAACGGTAACCAGAAGAAACCTGGTGGCCTAGGAAGCAAAATTGATTTTATGGTAAAAATAAAGCCTTAAAAGTTGTTTTAAAAAATTGGGTTTCTTTTCTGTTTCTTTGTTTGTCGGTTCATTTGTTTTTTGCTGGAGTGCAGTGGTGCGATCTCAGCTCACTGTAACCTCAGCTCACTGTAACCTCTGCCTCCCAGGTTCAAGCGATTCTCCTGCCTCAGCCTCCCTAGTAGCTGGAATTATAGGCGCCCACCATGTTTGGCTAGTTTTTTTTTGTATTTTTAGTAGAGACAGGGTTTTGCCATGTTGGTCAGGCTGGTCTCAAACTCCTGACCTCAGGTGATCTGCCGGCCTCAACCTCCCAAAGGGCTGGGATTATAGGTGTGAGCCACCACGCCTGGACTTCTTTGCTTTTTTCTTTTTTAATTTTTTGTTATATTGTAAATTGACCGATTGTAATTATATATATTTATGCAGTACAAAAGTGATATGATGTATGAATACAATGTATTCTTAATACAATGATTAAGTCAAGCTAAGCATATTCATCATCTCAAATACTTAACTTTTTATGGTGAGAACATTCAAAATTTTCTCTCAGCAATTTTGAAATGTACAATCTACTATTAATCAATATAACACCTGAGCTCAAAAAAAAAAAGAAAGAAAATGACATGAAAGCACCTTGCGAATGTGAAGCAGGGATGGTTACCGTGTACTAGCATTTCGTTCATATTAACGGGCAGGTCCACAAACTCGGGTGTACAAGAAAAGCACCTTTGACTTTCCTGTATCTGAACTTGATTCCAGCACAACCTCAGTGCCCTGAGATGCACAAAAACTATACGAGGAGTTTGATTTTTGAACACGTTGAGTTTGAGATGCTAATTAGAGACCCGAGTGGAGACGTGGAAGAAGCAGGTGGATATCCAGAGGCAGGAGTTTAGGAGTTGTCAGCACAGAGATGCGCTTTCAAGCATCATAACTAAATGATTCCCATCATGAGTGGCATGTAGAGGGTACAAGGAGTGGGTCTCAAATTGGTACCTAGAGCAGCAGCAGCAACAGCATCCGTGGGCGTTGATTACAAATGCCCATGTGGGTCACCACCCTAGACCTGCCAAATCTGAGATGGACACTCAGCAGTCTGTGCCAACAGGCCCTCCCTGAGATTCACTCAAGTCTGAGAAGCAGCTTGGCTAGGGTACAGTTCAGGCAGGGCTTCCAGGGGGCATCCATGGCTGACCGGCAGAGCCTCTGCCTTCCCCTTGGAAAGTGACCCCGAGGCTCTCCCTAGCAGGCAGGTGCAATCTCAGGAAGGTGCCATTAGGAAGGTGCCGAAGCCTGAGTGGTAACAGAATATGGCCACTGACCGTATGTGGCTCCCCCAAGCCCCACATGACCCCACCGCCCCCGCGTCCTTACAGACAGACACTGATATCTGGGCCATGGCCACCATGCTTTCTGCCCGCATAGTTTAAATGTCAGAGTGAGTGGAGTCCAGTGGGCAGTTTTCTCAACAGGCAGCTCCTCCACAAAGAAGGATGGAAAGCAGGCTGAGAAACAAAGCCGAGGGATTAAAAGGACTCCTGCGGGGTTTCGGTTCCTTTCTGTAGATGAGCAGGCTCATTCTTTCATACGGTGGCTCTGTTCTCACTGCTAGCCACTTAGGAGATGATTAATGCATCCTGAGATGTCCCCAGGCGTTGATGACACCTTCAGGAATAGCAGTGACGGCTCTATCATGCACGGCAACTTCATACCCTTGGCATTGCTCTTAATTATTTATATATTCGGGAGCGGCCAGGTTTCCTCCCACCAGAGCTCAGAAAGGTAATAAATGAGAAAAGTCAATGGTCTGTAAATTACAACATTGATTAAAGAAGTGATTACTGATATAACTCTTGCTCGGCTGTTATGCTAATGCCTTCCCAGATCCAGGGCAGTGTTCACCGACTAATGACAAGCCTGGGATGGCAACTAAAATTGTCTTCCATCTTTAATCAGCATGTAAACATTTTTAAACCACTCTTGACCATGAATGAGAAGATCCATCCGTGTGTTCCCCTCCCAACTGCTCCCTGCCACTGTCCCCAGCAGATGGAGGAAATTCTCTCAGCCCAGCCCTCACCAGCTGCCTCTCCAAACAGAAGTGCACGTTGAAGATGAAAATTGAGCCCAGAGTAGCCATCCATGGTTCCCGGAAGCTGGGGAAAGAGAGGGTGATCAGATTACAAGAGTTCTTTGCTCAGCACTGGATGTTATTTGGCTGAGGCCACAGACCCCCAGAAGGGGACTCTGTTCTTTCCAAAATACATGATGTAGACAGGAGACCGATAAGCAAATCAGCAATTATAGCTTAGTATGCTAAGTGCTATGTGAGAGGTTTCTGAGTGACTTCATTAACTCTGAAATGTTCCACTAAACTGTATGTATGTGCATTTCTCTAGCAATAATTAGCTTTATGTGTATTCTCAAAGAAGTGAATGACCCAAGAAAGGTTAGGAAACACTGCCCGAGAACTTTCTAGAACTTTTGAATTAACTTCTTGTGTTTTTGTGGCTTTTGGCTCCATCTCACCTCAGTCTCTCACTGCATCTTCCATCAACCCCAAGATCTTTGATGACTGTCCTGAAGCAGGCGTCCCATGAAGGGCAGGCTCTGCTCATCCATCCCTCTGTCCATCTGTCTGTGTGTTAGCATGTGCATCTGTCCATCTGTTCGTCTGTCTGTCAACCTATCGATATATTCACCCATTTATCAACCAGCAATTCACCTTTCCATCTATCCATTCATTCATCTGTCTGTCCACCAATGTGTGCATCTGTCCATCTGTTCACCTATCAGTCTACCAACCTATTCACCCATTTATCCACCACCCATTCACCTGTCCGTCCATCCATTCATGTCTGTCCGTCAATGTATGCATCCATCCATCTGTTCATCTGTCTGTCCATCTATCCACCTATTCACCCATTTATCCACCAGCCATTCATCTATCCATCCAGCCATCCATCAATGTGTGCATCCATCTCTCTGTTCATCTGTCTATCCATGTATCCAGCTATCTACCCATTTATCCACCAGCCATTCACCTGTCCATCCATCCATCTATCCTTCTTTCTGTCCATTGATGGACACCTCTGATGCTCACATCCATCCATCTGTTTATCTGTCTATCAGTCTATCGACCGATTTACCCATTCATCCACCAGCCATTCACCTGTCTCTCCGTCCACTCATGTGTCTGTCCATCAGTGTGTGCATCCATCCATTAGTTCATCTGTCTATCCATCTATCTAGCTATCTACCCATTTGTCCACCACCCATTCACCTGTCCATCTATCCATCCATCTGTCTGTCCATCAGTGTGTGTATCCATCCATCGGTTCATCTGCCTATCCGTCTATCCACCTATTCACCCATTTATCCACCACCCATTTACCTGTCCATCCATCCATCCATTCATCCATTCATCTGTTTCTCCATCCATCCATCTGTCTGTGCATCAATGTGTGCCTTCATCATCAGTTCACCTGTCTATCCATCTATCCACCCATGTACCCACCAGCCATTCACCTGTCCATCCACCCATTCATCCATTTCTCCATCTGTCCATCTGTCTGTGCATCAGTGTGTGCACTGATCCATCCATTCACCTGTCTGTCCATCTATCCATGCATCCATTCATCCATGCAATATCCATTTCACTGAGCTCCTGCTTCATAAGCAGCTGGTGTAAGGAACCCAGAGGTGAAAAATGAACAAGATGTACTTTTTTCCTTCAAGGATTTCTTAGTTTAAGAGGTGATATGGACACATGGGACTAATTTAAATCACATCTGATAAACTTGGCCATTCAAGATGGGTCATATTGTTTCTCTGTAAGCCAACTTGGTTTCTATTTTCAGTTTTCAATTCATCAGGGTGGCAGAAACTAATTTCCAGGGGACTTAACTATTGCCAAGGCCATGGGGAAGGGAACATCTTGTCTTACAGTCTTCTGTTTGCAGTTGCTAGGGGGCATCCTGTACCGGCCACAGTGCACACAGGTTACCTTCTCCATGGCCCTCATTGTGGTCCACACTGACCCTGCCTGCCTGCTTGAGACATAGGCATCATTCTACCGTTTCCTTGCTGCACTGGGAATGGCCACTGGGCTGTAAATCAAGTCATATTTGAATGAGTAACCTTGGAACACAAAAGCCAGATACTTGCAAACTTTATTTTTTTGTCTTTGTGTTTTTATTTTTTTTCTACTCTGTCTCATCCCTTTCCTGAGACAGCAAACTGCCAGAAAGGGGAAAAAGGAAAGGGAGGCACATAGGGAAAGGAACACAGATTGGTAGTCCCTCATGTTATCTGCCATTCACGTAATGAACATGTATTATATAAACAATCCCATGGGGTCATAGAAGACGTGTCCCAGGAACCCCTGAGCTGGGGCAAGTCAGGCACATAGGGATGGGAAGGTGCTTCCAGGAAAAGGGACCGGCCTTGCCAAAGCCTGGGGGTCATAAAGAACCTGCGTCAGGCCCACATGTGCATGGAGGGGAGAGACCTCAGAGTTGGTGAGAACCACGCTGGGAAGGAAGGCACTACAGGCCTTTGCATCCTTGGGGGCTGGATGGGGTGGGTTGTGGGTGCAGTTACTTTCTGAAAAGACACACCTGCCCAGGGTGCGAACACCTCTGGTGCTCACATCAAATTACTCCGCCCACCCAGTTTTCAGCTACAGCAGCGGTTCTGTGCAAGTTCAAGTTTACTTTTTGATTGCAGTCTCACCTCAGTCTGCTGTGTGTGGCCCAGGCAGGGGCAGAAAGAGATGGCAGCTAAAACTATTCCACCTATTGCCCATCAGGTGGATAATTCTAGACACTTTTCAGGAAGTCTCTGAAAACTGAGCCCACGGTCCCTGTATGGTCCCTGTAGCCACCTCAGAAAGGCACCTTCCTATTGACTTTTCTTCTTTCTCTGTCTCCCTTGTCTGCTCCTTCACCCCTGCTCCCTGGGGTCACCTCCGAATTAAACTGAGCGCACCAAGTCCTTGTCTCAGGCTCTGCATTAGGAGAAACCCGAATTAAGCATTTGTGCTTTGCAAGAGAATAGGAAAAACAAACAAAGGGTGGTTTCCAAAGACCCGTGAACATCTCCCCCCATCCTTTCTCCCTCTGTCTGTGCAGGTGTCTGACCGCTGTGACTACATCTTTGTCAATGGCAAAGAGATCAAAGGCAAGACGGACGCGGTGGTGAACTTCACATACCAGTACCTGAGTGCCCCCCTGCATGTCACCGTGTGGGTGCCCCGGCTGCCCCTGCAGATCGAGGTCTCTGACACAGAGCTCAGCCAGATAAAGGGCTGGAGGGTCCCCATTGTGAGCAGTAAGAGGTGAGCTTGGGGTAGGGAGACACCCTAGAGCCAAAACAACAACTTTATTTACTGACCTTAACACTGAAGGACCCAGTGCTTAAGAGGTGCTGGTATTATCTCAGCAATTGCATCTCCCCAAGGTACCAGATAACCCAGCCAGGCCCAAAAGCTGCTCAACAGCAGGTCTCTGTGGAACCCAGGCTGTTTGCGCTTGCACTGTGGCCCACATGAGGCTGTCTCTTGAAAGTGGCTCTTCCAAAATGACGAGATGGAGTTTAACACATTCTTTTAGCATCTTTGTTACCAAGCAATTTGAAGTTTCGTTTATTTCCTCCAAGAAAAACGCCAAAGTCCTCCTCTGAGCTTTATGACTATCTCTAAGCTTGAATTGCTCTGTGCAGATCAAATTACCGGATAAAATTTAATTGCATTTCTAATGGACCCTGGGCTCACTGGTAGCCAAAAGCCTCTAATCTGTTATCTGGGATTCTGGACTGTCTGTCTGTAACCTGTAAGAGTATGGGGTCTTGTTTTCTCAGCTCTGTGACCCCCGGATTAGCAGATGTTAGCTAAGTGAAGGTGTTGCTGAGTTCCCAGCTTCCTGCCTGGAATGTTACATCCCCTACCATCAGGGCTCTTTTCCTGGCAGTCCCCCAGGCAACAGGGCCTTTCTCTTAAGAGAGAGGATCTCAAGAAGAGTGAGTAGGATAGTGAGATGCGGAATCCATCTCTATAAGGAGAAGCTGAAGGCATTTGGCTCAATGGGAGAGGACAGCCATGAATCTAGCCAGTCCTTCAGATCAGTTTGTGGTCATGAGTAGCCAAGACAATGAGTTTGTTTCACATCCCTGAGGAGGAAGAACTAAGACTCCCTGGGCTCCAATCCAATCTCTGCCACTAATTAGCTTTGTGGGCAAGCTACCTAACCTCTCTGTGCCTTAGTTTCCTCATCTGGTCGTGAGAATAATTATGAGTTTGCCTCATGGCGTTATGAGGTTAACAGAGTTCATACATGTGGAAGCGTAGAATGGGACCTGCTGCATCTCAAGTGTGTAAGACAGCTCTGTCCAGTAGGACTTTCCACTGTGGTGGAATGTTCTAGAACCACTCTGTCCAATATGGTGGTCACTAGCACAGGTAGCTCTGGAGTGGCTAGACTGTAGCCAGTGTGGTGGAGAAGTTCAATTGTTTTTATCTGATTTTTATTTATTTAAATTAACATTTAGGGCTGGGTGTGGTAGCTCATGCCTGTAAGTCCCAGCACTTTGGGAAGCCAAGGTGGGAGAATCACTTGAGTTCAAGACCAGCCTGGGCAACATAGCAAGACCCCATCTCTACAGATTTTTTTTTAATTAGCCAAGCATGATGGTACATGCCTATAGCCCCAGCTACTTAGGAGGCTGAAGCAGCAAGATCACTTAAACCCAGGAGTTCAAGGCTGCATTGAGCTAGGATGGACAACTGCACTTTAGCCTGGACAACAGAGCAAGACCCTGTCTTTAAAAATATAATAATAATTAATTAACAAAAATTAAAATAGCCACATGTGGCCAATAGCCGGCTACTTATGAGACAATGCAGGCTTAGTACATATTAGCCCCTGTCTTTTATTTTTCTGTAAATGTATTTGAGAAAGAGATGCCCATCACTTAGTGCTGCCTAGGGATAGGCCTGGTGCCCCCTGAGTGGTCCTGGGGCCCGTGTCTTCCATGTTGTCTCCTTGAGGTTGAGGCAGGCACCTGCCTGTCTCAAGAACATCTGAGACTCCTCTCCCTGGATGTCAGAGCTCTTTGTCCCTTCCCACAAGGCCCACTCGTGAGAGCGAGGATGAGGACGAAGAGGAGCGGCGGGGCCGGGGCTGCACACTGCAGTACCAGCACGCCACCGTGCGGGTCCTCACCCAGTTTGTGTCCGAGGGCGCCGGCCCATGGGGCCAGCCCAGCCACCTGCTCAGTTCCGACTGGCTGTTCGACATCACTCACCTGGTGGCAGACTTCATGAAGCTGGAGGAGCCGCACGTGGCCACCCTGCAGGACAGCCGGGTCCTGGTGGGGCGAGAGGTCGGGATGACGACCATCCAGGTAGGGAGCTGGAGTCTCCGTGTCCCCAGCACTGGGCATGTGTGCATTGTTGAGGGAGACTCAAAGGGTGGGCAGGTCACTGCAGCCCATTCCTCCACCCCGTGATGGCTCCAGAGGTATTGTGGGGACACAGGATGGACCTTGAGTCCAGTCTCCTTCCAGACAGAATGGAGAAGGTGGCAGCTGCACCCTCTTAGCTCCCCGTGCGACCTCATTCCCAATGGCTGCATCCGCCATTCCCACTGCCTCCCAGCACCCGCATCCCACCTCTGCTTCTCCCACTTAGTCCACCCTTCCCTCACTGATTCCCCCCGCGCCTTCTTAGAAGTAGCCCTCGTCTTCTCTATGCACCGCTTCTACCGCAGCCCAGGGAACAAGCATGGATTCCTTCACTTCTCCCTTCCTTCAGTCACTCTGTCTTCCTGTCATTTAACTTCTCCCACAAACTCTCTTTGAAATCCTACTCTCTCGTTTTCACTTGAGGACGTGTATAGCATGGTAAATGTTGAGGATAAATGATGGGGCGTGGACAGCCTTTTCCTCAACCCTTCAAGTCCCACCCTGCTGAATCCACCTTTCTGCCACGTCATGCAGGATCCTACACCGTATGTGGAGATGTTTAGCACATTTCCATCATTTTCCCTGAACATCTCAAGCCCAACATTTGGCTTACAAGATGAGGCAGAAAGCAGTGTTTCAGCGGAGGATACATTGTGGTGGTGGTGGTGGGAGTAGTGAACTATTTATAATTCACTTTTATAAATGTATAATTCAACTCTTCACGAGCCTGTTCAACAGGATCATCATGTACAGTTAACCAGGTTGTGCACTGTACAAGCATACTTTATCTAAATAGGAGAGGTCATTCCCTTTTAAAGACAGAATGGATTTTAATATATATTCCAATTTTTCAGCAGAAAGTATTAAGGTGTCTTGGGGAAGGGGTGACTATTTGATTCTCACAAAGGCATGGGATGGGACAGTGTATAGAGTGAAGTAGATGTAACTCCTTTGCCCTGTATTCTGGACCTCAGGCCTGTTGGGATAGAAGAAATGTTGCTGGGAAAGGGGCTGACCTCTGGAAACGTGTGATGGATTCTCCTGTGTCCTGCCAATCCCGCAGGTGCTGTCCCCACTGTCGGACTCCATCCTGGCAGAGAAGACAATAACCGTGCTAGATGACAAAGTCTCAGTGACAGACTTGGCCATCCAGCTCGTGGCCGGGCTGTCCATCGCCCTTTACCCCAACGCAGAAAACAGCAAGGCCATAACAGCTGTGGCCACCGCTGAGGAGCTGCTGCGGACCCCCAAGCAGGTAGGGGGCCAAATGCCAGAGGTTGAGAGGGAGCAGGGTCAGCCACTGTGCCTGCTTCAGCAGAGGGGCAGGGCGGAGGGAGAGATGGGGACAGGTCAGCAGAACCACATTCCACCATGGAGGCCAAGTCATTGCCGGCAAAGTGCTCACCTCGCCCACATAGCTTCTGAGCAACACAGACCGTCACCAGCCTCCTCATCAGGTCTGCTGGCTGCCATTCTCACCCCTGCACTCCCCTCTCCTCTCAAGAGCAGAGTAAGCCTTTAAAACTGCTGTTGGCGGCAGGGGGTAGGGGAAGGGTAGCATTAGGAGAAATACCCAATGTAGATGATGGGGTGATGGATACAGCAAACCACCACAGCATGTGTATGACTGTGTAACAAACCTGCATGTTCTGCACCCCAGAACTTAAAGTAAAATTTTAAAAAGCCGTAAATCACATCATGCCACACTGGTTTAAAATGCTCCGATGACTTATCACTGCACTTAGAAAGAGACTGTATTCCTTTGACATCCCACGTGCCACAGCCCCTGGCGAGATCTCTGACTTCCTCTTCTGCAGTCCTCAGTCTCTCTCAGCCAGCTTGAGGCACACACTCCTTTCCCACTTCTTTAGGGGTTTTGCAATGGCCGTTGCTTTTGCCTGGGACACACCACCCTCACCACTGAGTGTGGCTCCTTCTCATTTTCATACCCAGTTATGATATCCTCTTCTCATCAGTGCCTTCGCTCACAGCGAATGGGTCTGATTCAGCCCCATTTCCTACCACACAAAGCATGTTCCTCCCCCATAGGATATAAGCTTCTACAAGACAAGCCCCCTGATTATTGCTCTGTCCCCATTGACCATCACAGGGCCAGCACACAATAGGTGCTCAATAAATGCTGGTGGAGTGACTGAATGACTCTTAGAGCTGGGCTGGAAGACAGGATGCTGGAAAGAGAGCAGGGAGAATGATCCATGTAACACAGCCAGGATGGGCCTGTCTGACCTTAGCAACCTACATATGGGTGTTGGCCTTGTCTGCAAGACTTTCTGCTTCTGATGTCATCATTGGGACAGACTTAGGAGCCAGAAGACCCAGATAGTATCACAGCCATGTCCCTTACAACGTATGTAACCTCAGACAAGACACCTCACCCGTGTCTCAGTCCTCAATGAGAAAGTAACAACACCTGTGAAGAGTCCATTTGCAAATGAAATTCGGCTTGATGATGTTGAGGGCTAAAAACAGTGGCTGGCACGTGCCGTCCAGTGTTAGCTCTTTTCCTGGGAATGCCCGCTGGTACTACGAGCATTATTTTAGTGAGAGCACACAGGGCCTTGGGGGCTCCATCAGAGCAGGCAGTCTTGACTCAGAACATTCTGCTTCACACCCAGTTTCCTCTGGTGACTTGTGGCCACAGAGGCAGGCGGTCCGGGGAGGAAGCTCGGATTAAATCCACACCCCACGATGGGCTAAGCAATGCTGGAGGAGCTGTCGTGTGGCTGTGACAGGCGACAGGGCCCAGGGGTTGGAGTAGAGGCTGGGTTTCCCTGACGTGCACTAGCAGGAACACGATAGTGCTGTGAAGCAGACGCATGATGATGTGACCGGAGGGCAGCGATGGCCAGGGGCACAGGCGTGATGACAAAGTCTAGGGGCTTGCGTTCTTCTAGGGGGGATTGGACAGTTCCAGCCACAGTACAGGATTTCAGTGCAGTTCAAGGGCTGCAAACTCAAATGCCTACCAGGGCTGGGCTGGTGTTATAAGCAAGCAGTGCAGGCTGTGTAAAATCCATGTGCTGTCCTGTCCAGCAGTGGTGTCTACGACGAGCTAGAGTGAGGATGCGCAGAGCACAGACACGTGCCCGTTATCTGCTGCTGTGCAACCACTGCCACACACTTAGCAGCTGAAAACAAGCGCACTTAGCTCACAGTGCGGTGGGTGGGCTCCTCTGCATTCATGCTCAGAGTATCAGAAGGCCGAAATCGCAATGTGGGTTGCCTAGGTTCTTGCCAGCACGCTCTAAGGAAGAATCCACTTCCAGAATCATCTGTGTGCTGGTAGAATCCAGATCTTTGCAGGGGTAGGACTGAGGCTGCCAATTCTTTGCTGGTTATAGGCTGGAATCCTCTCTCAGCCCCTCCAGTCCACCTGCATTCCTTCTCACTCCTCACCCTACCCTTGTCGGCTTCAACACTAGCAACATTGCATGGAGTCCTTCTCATGCTCCCCGTCTCTCCAGCTTCCCATTGTCACCAGCTAGAGAAATCGCTCTGCTTTTAAGGACTCATGTGATTTCACTGGACTCACCCAGATAAGCCAGGAAGATCACTCTATCCACTGTCACGTAGCAACGTAACATAATCATGAGAACGATCACTCACCCTACACCCATGTTCTGGGAATTGGGGTAGAACATCTTTGGTGGGCCATTCTAGGAATTCTGCCTAATGAGAAGACAGCTGCTACCTGATTTTGCCCCAGAGTGCCAACAGGAGGGACCTGGGGTGCATGCAGGTCCTCATCCAGCCCACAGCACTGTCTTCTTCAGTTCTTCTCTTTGAGAGCGGATAGGGCAGGAAATCAGCAAGGTGTTTTCTGGTTTACAAAGAGCAGAGTAATACTCTCATGTTTGGGATTAAAAAGAGCCGAGGAAAGTGGGAGAAAGCTGAAAGCATGAAGCTATTTGCTGAGAATGGATAATGAATTAGGATGGGCAATTGGCATTGCAACCCCCCGGCGTGGGGCACGGCCAGCTGCCCCCCATCTCGTGTTGCCCATCTGTCTTCATCAGCTGACAGTAATTGGCGTCCCCTAGCACTGACTCAGAGGGATTTGTGGATGTAGTTCATCTGATTTGCAGACACAGCTCCTGAAAGGATAGAGCTCTAAATCATTTCTGGGTATGTGTTACATTAAGTCATTCAGAATTTCTCATCTTTGGGGAAATGTGTTGGCTTCTCCTGATGAAACGCTACATTCCAGCCTCTCTGTAATGAGCTAATGGAAGAAGTTAGTCTCAATCATGCGGCAGGGCTGATGCAGATGGATCTTGGCAAGCCAAGGGTGTTCTGAGGCCTTCGTTCTGATTGTCTGCTGTTCAGGGGGCTTGTTGTATGTTAACTTCTTTCTCCATCTAGTTTGTGAAGAAAAATTAATTCAAGATGAAACGTCAGCCGCAATGAACTTGCACACTGTTAAGTCTTTTATCTCAGCCCTTAGAGTGTAGAAGGCTGGCACCTTGTTCGTGACATTTTCAACTTTGAAATACAAAATCTGAAAGAGTTTCACACCTACAAATAGGAGGATAGGGGCTTGTATGTCCCCTGTGCCTTGTTTGCTCTAAAGAAAGTAGGGACCAGGTGCAGTGGCTCATGCCTGTAGTCTCAGCACTTTGAGAGGCCAAGGCAGGTGGATCACCTGAAGTCAAGAGTTCGAGACCATCCTGGCCAACATGGTAAAACCCCAGCTCTACTAAAAATACAAAAATTAGCTGGGCATGGTGGCAGACACCTACTTGGGAGGCTGAAGCAGGAGAATCACTTAAACCTGGGAGGTGGAGGTTGCAGTGAGCCAGGATCATGCCATTTCACTGCAGCCTGGGCAAAAGAGTAAAATTCAGTCTCAAAAAAAAAAAAAAAAAAGAAAGAAAAGAAAGAAAGAAAGGATAAGAAAATGAAAAATCCCTTGGTATTCATGTGTGAGGTTGAGGCATTAGGACTTGTCAGATTGTGGGATTCATCAGCTTATGTGGACAGAGGCGACAGGAGTGAGCACCAGCGTCCCTGAGCCATCTCTTCTGTCTTCATTTTGGTCTGCTTGGAAGCTGAGCCTGAGACAAGGATTTAAGTGCAACTGGTTTATTCAGGTGGTAAAGACAACACCAGTAGAGAAGTCGGGGGCTGCTGGAAGGAAGAGAAATGCAACCAGCGGAGTGTGTTACCAACTCAGCCACCACCAAGGGTAGCCGGAGCGCCTGCCTGCTGGGTGACTGTACATCTGGAAAGGCCAAAAGTGTCAGTTCACTCGAGGGGCAAGGGATCTGGGATAAATACAATAACTCTGTCATGTCTCACTGAGGGCTGCCCACAGCGGATATTAACTCCCTGGCACATATTGCTGTAGGCACAACCACATGAGTTCCAGAAGCCAGAGAGTGACCTTGGGCAAAAGATAAGTTTAAAAAAAAGCACAGTTGATAATTGAAAGTTGAGCTAGCAGGAGCTGAGTGGGAAGCCCCTCAAAGAGAGCTCCACACCCTCCCAAAGCTTCCTACACAGGCTCACCCCTCAGAGCCAGCTGGTGTTGGCCAGGGCTTACCATTACAAGTGATACGACCCAACTCAGCCAGCCCTCACACACAGCAGAACGTACCAGTTCATGTCCAGGCATTTGGATCTTCTGCGACAGCTAGACGCAGATGCTCAAACGATGTCATCAGAATTTTTTTTTTTTTAATCACAGGCATTCTTCCTCAGTCATGCAGGATGTAGAGTCATTGCTGCGGACACTGCTTGCTGCCAGGCTACTCCAGTGTTTCCTTCTGGAATTCCTACCGAACAACCGTTGGATATTCTGATTCTCTCTTTTCTCTTTTCTTTTCACCCGCCCTTCACAGTTTTATTTCTTTATATGCCTGTGGATCTATTTGGGGTAACATGACTTGCTTTATCTCCCTCCACAGTAATTCTCTCGTCAAACATGTCTCATCTGCTGTTCGAACCACCCATTGAGTCACTGACTTCAGGGACCATGCTTTTCATTTCTAGAAATTCTACATGGCTATTTGCACCCCTTCCTGCTCTGTTTCCCTTTGCTTTTTTTTTTTTTTTTTTCTTTTTGAGACAGAGTCTTGCTCTGTTGCCCAGGCTGGAGCACAGTGGTACAATCTTGGCTCACTGCAATCTCCGCCTCCCAGGTCCAAGCAATTCTCCTGCCTCAGCCTCCCGAGTAGCTGGGATTACATGTGGGCACCACCACGCCCAGCTAATTTTTGTATTTTTTGTAGAGACAGGGTTTTCCCATGTTGGCCAGGCTGGTCTCAAACTCCTGACCTCAGGTGAGCCACCCACCTCAGATTCCCAAAGTGCTGGGATTATAGGCGTAAGCCACCATGCCCAGGCCCCATTCACTTTTACTGAGACAATTCCAACTCCTTTTAATGTCTCTTTAATTTTTTAATTAAGCTTTTGATTTCTTTCTAATTTTATTTCATAGACTATTTTTGCTGACTTGTTATGTTTTATTTCATAGAGTGCTGTTTCTTGTTGGTTTGTTTTATGTTATAGCCTTTGGAGTCTTCTGTGATCTCACATATCAGCCTGCTCACCTTCCTGTGTAAATGTTTAATGCATCCCTCTCATGCTGCAGCCTTCCACCTACAGGTTGTAACCTTTCTTTCTTTGTGTCATGAATGTCTCTTGAACCCTGGTTGTTTGGTTTAGTTTTGTTCTGAAGGAGGTTGTATTTGCATTTGCAAGGGTCCAACTTCAAGTGAGTTTCTTTTCTCCCAATTCTCATCCCACATAGTTATCACACCCAAGTGTGGGCTTTTGATTTTGAGTGCAGACATCTCCAGCCAGGGCTCAGAGCACACACTAGCTTTGCTGCTATATCTGTGGCTCAGCAGGTAGGATTTTCCCACGCCCTGTCCATGGAGAGGGTGCCTGCTGCCTCCCTGGGCTGCAGTGACAGTGTCTGGGATGGATGGGGACAAAGGTCCAGGAAGGGCACAAGGTCAGACCTGATTTGCTGTAAAAAAAAAAAAAAAAAAAAAGGCAGAGAGGAAAGGAGGCAGCTACATGACTTTCTCAGCAGAGGGTGAGTTGTCGTAGTCTTTGTGGGGCTGATAAATGGGCTCTGGCTGTCACTGTCCCGGGGATCCCCAGCAGAGTGGTCAGGAGCTCAGCTCTGAAGCCACCTCTCTTCCAGCCCTGATCCTGCCTCTTCCTAACCACGTGACTGGACATATTTCTTTTTTATTTTATTTTTTAACTTTTATTTTAAGTTCAGGGGTACACTTGTGTCATGGGTGTTTGTTGTACAGATCATTTCATGACCCAGGTATTACACCTAGTGCCCATTAGTTATTTCCCCTGATCCTCTCCCCGCTTCCACCCTCCACCCTCCACCCTCCACCCTCCACCCTCCAACAGGCCCCAGTGTGTGCTGTTTCCTCTGATGATGTCCAGCATCATTTAGCTCCCACTTATAAGTGAGAACGTGCAGCATTTGGTTTTCTGTTTCTGTATCAGTTTGCTAAAAATAATGGCCTCCAGCTCCATCTGTGTCCCTGCAAAGGACAGAATCTTGTTCTTTTTATGGCTGCACAGTATTCCATCGTATAAATGTACCACATTTTCTTTATCCAGTTTATCACTAAGGGACTGGATAGTGTTTCCTAGGTGAGTGGAGGAGGGTGAAATGTGCAATCCTAATCACAAAATGGAGAGCCTGTATCTACGGCGGGGCACGTGCTGTGGCTCAGGCGCCATTTAGGTTGACTTTGTGTCTCTGCTGTTGTGACTCCATGACCTTGCTATTGTGCGTAGTGCTGCGATGACCATATGTGTGCATGTGAGCACATTTCTTAACCTCTCTTTGGGTGGGAACATAACCCAACCTACTTCATGAAAGAGGAGAAAATGCACTTCTGACCCATAATAAATGCCCAGTGGATAAGGGCTGTCGTTTTTGTGGTTACATTGCACATTTCACCCTCCTCTATTCATCCAGGAAAAACTATTCCCCATCTATACCCAGGCTCTGTCCTAAGTGCTGAACATTGGGGCCGCTACTAAGAGTCTCTGCCCTTAAGGAGTCCCCACTCTTGGAGGCAGAATAAAAGTACCCATAGCTAGCCCCCTACCCCACAACAGGCCCCAGTGTGTGATGATCCCCTCCCTGTGTCCATGTGTTCTCATTGTTCAGCTCCTACTTATGAGTGAGAACATGCAGTGTTTGGTTTTCTGTTCTTATGTTACTTTGCTGAGAATGATAGTTTCCAGCTTCAACCATGTCCCTTCAAAGAACGTGAACTCATCCTTTTTATGGCTGCATAATATTTTATGGTGTATATGTGCCACATTTTCTTTATCCAGTCTATTATTGGTGGGCATTTGGGTTGGTTCCAAGTCTTTGCTGTTGTGAACAGTGCCGCAGTAAACATACATATGCATCTGTCTTTATAGTAGAATGATTTATAATCCTTTGGGTGTACACCCAGAAATTGGATTGCTGGCTCAGATGGTAGGGGAGGGACAGCATTAGAAAAACACCTAACGTAGATGATGGGTTGATGGGGTGCGGCAAACACCCATGGCACGTGTATACCTGTGTAACAAACCTGCACATTCTGCACATGTGCCCCAGAACTTAAAGTATAATAATAATAAAAAGAAGTACCCACAGCTAAGTCAAAAACAAGGCCTTCCGTGGGGTTATGTTTGCTGTGGGCACACAAAAGGGAGAGGATGATCATTGTCACCCTGGAGAGGAGGCGAGAGCAGGAAGCCTTGTGCGCCCGAGAATCTGCCAGTCACGTGGGCCTGGCTGTGAGTGGCATTTCTAGGCCAGTAGCTTTCAATTCTTTTGGAATATTATTCAGCCATAAAAAAGAATGAAATATTGTCATTTGCAGCAATGTGGATGGGCCTGAAGACATTATTTTGAGTAAAATAAGCCAGGCACATAAAGTCTAATTTTTTTGACCTGTCTCCACAATGGGAAATAATTTTTACATAGCTGTTGGGTCACTTACGGAAGTATAGTGAATCTGCGGAATAAACGTAGCCCCATTCACACTGGCCCTCAGCTTCCTCTTTCCCTCTGATGGGAACTTCCAGCTACCCAGGCAGAACAAAGGCAGCACCACTGCCCGGGGCCACCAGCTAATGCCATGCGCTGTACCCCACACCTCACTGCCGTCCAGCTGCAGCCAAGCAAAGCGTCTGCAGTGGCACAACAGGGTCAGCCTTAAAAGGCAAAATGCTCTTGTTCTCCCATCTCTCAAGTGAAGCTTAATTTACTGGGGCCATCCAGGGAGAAGAGGGGAGCTTGCTTTCTGTGCCCTTGGCTCTGACAGTGTTTCCTGCCCATCAGCCTTTGCCGTCATGCTGGATACAGACAACAGCTGTATCCATTCATCATACTCAGGCCACTAATCACAGGGTGTAGTAGAATGACCAGGGCCTGCCCTGGAAGCCAGTCATTGTCTGTGAAGGTGCACCGGCTAGCTGATTCAAGCGATAACTGTGTGGATAAAGCCACCTGGAGCCTCATCTCCGTTAGGGATTTTTGTTTTGCTGTTTGTTTGTTACTGGTAAGGATTATGCGAGAGCTGTTAGTCACATTCCCACTTGTTCTCATTTAAATTAAGGTGATTTCTCTGCCCCTGTATGAGTTCTCCCCCGATGCATCAGCTACTGGGTCTGGATTTGGGGTCCCACTCCCTGTTTCTTTGGGTGTCCTCCTAGGACGGGGTTTCTAAGGGAAGAGGCATCCCCCACGTGGTCTTCTAACTGCCTGTGTCCCTGCAGGAAGCTGTAGTCAGCACGTGGCTGCAGTTCAGCGATGGCTCAGTGACGCCCCTGGACATCTACGACACCAAGGACTTCTCCCTGGCAGCCACCTCCCAGGACGAGGCTGTCGTGTCGGTCCCCCAGGCCCGCTCTCCCAGGTGGCCCGTCGTGGTGGCTGAAGGGGAAGGCCAGGGCCCGCTGGTCCGAGTGGACATGACGATCGCCGAGGCCTGCCAGAAATCCAAACGCAAGAGCATCCTGGCCGTGGGCATCGGCAACATCAGGGTCAAGTTCGGACAGAACGGCGCTAACTCCAGCCCCAGCAGGGACTATGAGAAAGATGAGATGAAGAACCACGCCAGTGACCGCCGGCAGAAGGGTCAGCACCACGAGCGCACAGGCCAGGAAGGGCACTTCTACGGCGGCTCTCCTGGGGAGCGCGAGGAAGGGGCTCTCCGGAGAACCACCACCACGGCCAGGTCCCTGCTGGACAACAAAGTGGTGAAGAACAGCCGGGCAGACGGGGGCAGGCTGGCAGGAGAGGGGCAGCTGCAGAACATCCCCATCGACTTCACCAACTTCCCGGCCCACGTGGACCTCCCCAAGGCCGGGAGTGGGCTGGAGGAGAATGACCTGGTGCAGACACAGCGGGGCCTGAGTGACCTGGAGATCGGGATGTATGCCCTCCTGGGGGTGTTCTGCCTGGCCATCCTCGTCTTCCTCATCAACTGCGCCACGTTTGCCCTGAAGTACAGGCACAAGCAAGTGCCCCTGGAAGGCCAGGCCTCCATGACCCACTCTCATGACTGGGTGTGGCTCGGCAATGAGGCCGAGCTCCTGGAGAGTGTGGGGGATGCGCCACCGCCCCAGGATGAGCACACCACCATCATAGACCGCGGACCGGGGACCTGCGAGGAGAGCAACCACCTCCTGCTCAATGGCGGCTCCCACAAGCACGTGCAGAGCCAAATCCACAGGTCGGCCGACTCCGGGGGGCGGCAGGGCAGAGACCAGAAGCAGGACCCCCTGCACTCGCCCACCTCCAAGAGGAAGAAGGTGAAATTCACCACCTTTACCACCATCCCCCCGGACGACCGCTGCCCCACGGTGAACTCCATCGTCAGCGGCAATGATGAGAACATCAACTGGGTGTGCCAAGACATGGCTGTGGGTGCCCCCAAGGAACTTAGAAACTATCTGGAGAAACTCAAAGATAAGGCTTAGGCCCCTCTAGCCAAAGGGCCCTGCCCAGATGCCTTCCTTGTACTGGAAACTGGTCCAAGTGGGGCAGAAGGAGTTGTCAGCTGGGTTAAGAAGGGAAGGTCCCGGGCACCATGCTAGACCAGATGGAAAGTTTTGCAGTCAGGAAAGGACATTTTTGTATCAAGGGATTTTCAGCAATCAATAATGGTGGATTTTCAAAGGTCAGGAGAAGAAAGTCTGGGCCATGGGGAGTGCAGACCAAGCTACTGAACTGCACAGGCAAAATTAGGAAGGTTATTTTATGAGTCAAAATATACTACAGACAAGCTACCAAAAATTATTTGTTAAAAAAATGCAAAAAGACAAATAAAAAAGAGATAGAAATAATCATCTGTTTATATTTCTAATAAAGGAGCAAAATATAAAAATAGGGCCTGCTAAGAGACATTTTTTCACTTTTTCAAGGACAGACTTCAACTGTCACCACAGGTCCGGGGAGGAGACATCTCTTAACAGTAGATGCCTCTTGGGATAGAACTAAGGAGTTTTACATCTTTCCTTGATCATCTTTTCTTTTCCACTTTTCCCTATTTTTTTTTCTGAGTCTCAGACTTCCATTGCATTCATATTTAATGTTTATTTCTGAGAATCAAGCAGTATATTTTTCCTAAATGAAACATAAATTATATTCCTATTCATTAGATGGGTTCCTAGAAACAAGATCAATTAATCCGTTAAGTAATAACCTGAATGTTTTTCTATATCCCTCCAGCTTTGTTGATAGTAGCTGGTTTTGTACAATTGGAGGGAGCTCTCAGAGCCTTCTATGGGAGGAGAGGAACTGTCCTTAATCTACCACCACTACCATAGGGCAAAGCCAGCAGGTGTGGCCTTGTGAGGGGCTGGACAGACAGCATGTGGCCCGGAGAACGGAGCCCCGCCTGGACCACCTGACCCTTGGGAATCTACTCCTGTCATTGTGGGGATGTTCCTGCATAGGAGAGAGTTGGGTTAAATCAAAAAAGAGGGCCGGGAGCAAGGGCTCACGCCTGTAATCCCAGCACTTTGGGAGGCCGAGGCAGGTGGATCACGAGGTCAGGAGTTGAAGACCAGACTGGCCCACATGGTGAAACCCCATCTCTACTAAAAATACAAAATTAGCTGGGTGTGGTGGTGGGCACCTGTAATCCCAGCTACTTGGGAGGCTAAGGCAGAGAATCGCTCGAACCCAGGAGGCAGAGGTTGCAGTGAGCCTGGATGACAGAGAAAGACTGTCTAAAAAAAAAAAAAAAAAAAAAAATCAAAAAAGAGGCCACACTCAGGCATAATCATAGGCAACCTGGTGGACTGGGTCTATCACAAGATATAACAGATGATACATAAATGCTCATAACATGAACAAGAACAAAGATACAAACTGTGTGGGGGGGTTTTAAGTTGTTTTTCTTACTTTGTTGGGTGGGGTATACCAGCATAAACTCTAAAGATAAAATCTATGTTAGATTGTCAATCAACTGTGTTTTTGAACAGCATAATTTTGTAGCAGCACATTGCAAAAACGCATTCATCCAAAGCGACACATATATGTGGTAGTGAGGACCACACCAGTGAAACAAGCCCCTTCGTGATCACCTGACTCCAGTTCTCCGTGTGCACCACTGACTGCGGCTGCAGGAGGAAGACACCTGCCAGCCTTTCATGCTCTCCAAAGGAGGATGCTCACAAAGTTGCCAGGGGGTTTATTGTGTTTATTTTTTTAATTACTAAAATCAGTAGCTAAGAAAGGGTCCTTGAAGCCTCCTAACCTGGGTTGGACCTTTTAAAAATATATTTGTAGCACGTATCATAGATGGAAAGGAGAAGATATTTATTTATACCTGTGATGCCAATTGTCATTAAAAGGCTTTTCATGGCTTACAAGTCAGTGTCTTGTGGGGTGTGTTTTGTTTCAGTTAATTGCTATTTCCCACCCCAAAATATACAACCACAGAAGAAGTAAACTGTTAGGCTAGAGGGAAAACAATACATTTGCCAGTCTTTAAAAAAGAAAATCCCTCTTGGTTTCTTCACTAATCCACAGTGATTCCTAATAAGGAGGGCTTTCATTCATGGATCCACCATCATCCATACCAGTGCTCAAAATCAGTGAGCGGGAGGGCGTTCATTCATAGATCCACCATCATCCACACTAGTACCCAAAATCAATGAGAGGGAGGGCGTTCATTCATAGACACACCGTCTCCATTCACACCAGCATTCAGAGTCACTGAGCAGGAGGGCATTCATTCACAGATCCACCATCATCCACAGCAGCATTCAGAGTCAGTGAGCAGGCGGGCATTCGTTCATAGATCCACCATCATCCACACTAGTACCCAAAATCGGTGAGCGGGACGGCTTTCATTCATAGACACACCGTCTCCATTCACACCAGCATTCAGAGTCACTGAGCAGGAGGGCGTTCATTCACAGATCCACCATCATCCACACCAGTACCCAAAGTCAGCGAGCAGGAAGGCTTGATGACACGCAGATGGCTGGGCCCTGTGACCAAAGGTTCTGATTTAATAGGACTAAGGCAGGGCTCCTGAATTTGCCTTTTTCCCAACTTCCAGGGTTATGTCAGATGCCAACACTGCCAGACTGAGGCCCAGCTTTGCAAACTACCAATGTCCTTCACAGAAGAAGGCAAGCCCAGGTGCCAGGTGGAAAACAGTGTTAAACCTCTCCTCTGGGGAAAAGTTGTAAATTTTCCTTTACAGTTTTGCATTTGTTGTTGTTTGTTTGAGGTTCAGGTGAGGTTGTTATTATTGATTGGTTGGGGAAAGAAAATTTTTTGGTAGAAGCCAAGCTGTTCTTTTTTAAGTAACTTTATTGAGATATCATTCTCATTCCCATACCATAAAATTGATCCATTTAGAGTGTACAACTTAGCATGCTTTAGTATTCACCAAGTTGTGCATCCCACCATCACATCAGTCTTAGAACATTTTTATCGTCCCAAAAAGAAAGCCCATGCACTTTAGCTGTCACCTCCCTACTTCCCATTCTCCTCGGCCCTAAGTCACAACCACCCTATCTTCTGTCTGCATGGATTTGCCTCGAGAGGCTGGCATTTGTTATGGGAAACCATCCTAAAAATTCTCCACATGGGATTAAAATTCCCATGACATCACCAAGTAACAATTTTTCTCCTTGTGAGAACCAGATGAGAGGAACATATTGTGACTTTTCCTAATCAAAACTGCAGGAGACCTCAGCCTCCTCACCACACAGCTGCAGGTTCACAGTGAGAGAGGACAAAGGCTTCAAGACCTTTCCTTTAGATACCACATCCGCTCCTGTGTCTGAATACCTGCCTAGCTAGCTCCGTAATTCTTAAAAAGACCTGTGCTCTAAACAAGGGACAGGAGGATTGTGGTTGGAGGTGATGCTGGATGCTTAGTTTCTACCCTGAGTTAAACTGTAAGATGGTCACAATCTGCTGGGTGTGGTGCCTCCTACCTGTAGTCCCAGCACTTTGGGAGGCTGAGGTGGGAGGATCTCTTGAGCCCAGGAGTTCAAGACCAGCCTGAGCAACATAGCAAGACTCTGTCTCTACAAAAAAAATTAGCCAGGCATGATGTGCACACCTTAGTCCCAGCTACTCAGGAGGCTGAGGCATGAAGATCTCTTTAGCCCAGGAGGTTGAGGCTGCAGTGAGCTAAGATCTTGCCACTATACTCCAGCCTGGGTGCAGATTGGGGGACAAAGCAAGATGCCAACTCTAAAAAAATGGTCATAGCCATCTCCACCGCCATCCGGCATGAACCTGCAGCAAGGCAGCTGCTGGCTTCGGGCAAATCCCTCAGTGGTCTACTCACGTCAGTGGCACTACCCCAGTTCTGAGGCCCCGAGACAATGAGGCTAAAGAACTCCCTCAAGGAAGATGCTCAAGGAAAACCTACCATTGCTGTCGGTAGAGAAATGAGAGTCTATGTTAGAGTGACCAGGTGGTTCCATTTCTTCTGGGACCATCCTCATTTAAACCTGGAAGACCCATATTCCAGGAATCCTCCCAGGGAGCATCTGGATGGGTGGCAACTCCGGCCTACGTAAGTGATAACCACTATCATCAAACACTTTGTGTTGGTGAGTTCAGTCAGTTGAGGGCCTCATGGTGTTCAAAATTTCTCTTTCATTGCAATCTTAGGACTAAATATGGCCTTACAGAGTGAGGGCACACAGTCCTAACCTTGTTAGACCCTAAAACAAATTGGGATCATTCATCAAAGATTTCCAACACACCTTCCTGAGTGCCAGACCTGCAGCAACCTGCCAAGCCTACTTCCCCTTGGTGTGTAAACATGGGATCCCCTGGATGGGTCTGTGGGCATGTAACCTCTAATTCAACCCATTATGCAAATAAGGCAAAATGTTAAACAGGTGTGCAGCACTTCACAACAGCCACTGCCTTTTCACAGAAGTGTGAGACCAGAGAAAGAGGCACGGCTGCAAGCCTGGAATTCTTTCTTCATGTTCACAGGATGAAATAGAAGGCTACGTTGTATCTCGGTTGCTGGGTCAATTATGTACTCAGCACACACTCATGGAACACCTGCTCCGTGCCTGGCCCGGTGCAACATGCAAAAGATGGAATAATGGCCAAGACCTTAAGGTGCTCACAGTCAGAGGGCACAGGCAGAGAAGGTGGGGGCAGCTATGGCGCAGAATGACTGGACACTGTGAAGGGCAGGGGCTCCACTCAGCTACTCTTCTGCTCCCACCCTTTGTTGACAGAAGTTGACTGTATACCCCAGCCTGTCTTCTCGTGGTCTTTCAGAAGCTCTAAGGTCTGCTGAAAGAAACTCTTCTCCCTCAGTGTGAATGGAGGACTGCACTTCTCCCTGAGTATCAATAGCCACAGCAGCAATAATAAGAGACTCTATTGAATGAGCGCTCACTCCATGCCAGGACCGACGTTAGACATCTTTTAGTTATTCACTTACAACGCCTTCTGAGGCAGGTGCTTTACCTGCCTATTATAGCTGAGAAAACAGGGTCAGAGCCTCCTTCCCAGGGCCACAGCTAGCAGGGTTGAAAGTAAAAGAATGATGACCAAAGCTACGATGTTAACACTAATAAAAGGCTGATGTAGCTATACTAATGTCAGAAAAAGAACACCTTACAGCAAGAAGCATTACTAGACATGAAGAGACAAGTCACAATCATAAAAGTTATTTAAAAGGAAGCTAGAACAACCTTAATTATGTATGAACATTATAATATAGCTGCAAAATATACACACAGAAGACTGAAAACTATAAAACACTATTGAAAGAAACTGAAGGAGACCTAAATAAGACGGGGAATATCCATGCCCATCTAGAACCATAAGAAAATAAAGCTGTGTTGTCTGGAGCCACTCGGTCATTTGTTCCAGCAATGAAGGGAATCTAACACGGTACCTTTGAGCCATCTGGGGGCCCAGGATGAGTCTCTCCAGAGAACAGCTCAGGCACTGGGTAGTGGCAGTAGCAAGAGCCTCTTTGGCAAAAGGCAAACTGTCCTGCTAGGCCCAGGGACGGCCCCTGTTTCTGCCTCTTTGTTCACTCTGTTACTGAGCATACTGGCGCAGCTGAGGACGAGGGCTCGCTGGCTTCTAATGCATGGGTCATCCTATCCATTTGTTGAGTATTTCTTCTGCAGTCAGGCGATAACGTGCCATAGGTGAACTTCATGCTCTGTGCCTGCTCCTACAGGTTCAGCCATATGCCCCCTGCATAGACCTTCCTATCCCCAGATAAGAGGGGAGGCACCATTCAACCCAATCCAGATGCTCACTCTCACCACTGCTCACAGCTACCATTTGAATAATGGTGTCTATTTCTCTGTTAGAGACAGGTGGCCGTGCTCCAGATCCCTGGGCTCTTCACTGGGCTTCCTGTTTTGGAGCTTTCCGGAAACCACACAGGGCACCTCATCTAGCAGCAGTACCTCTATCACTGTGGGCTCTGATGGTTCAGATGGCCCAAGTGACAAGGCCATTGACCGGCAGCCTGGACTTGATGGAGATTTTCTTTTTACTCTGAGTCCCACTAAAAGCTGGCAGCCTGATGAGTCTCTCGATATATAGCCAAGAAAGACAGGCTGCCTCTGAAACCAGAGGAGACATGCCAAGCACCGTGCCTCTTCCTTATGCTGGGGGGTACAAGGAGCAACTGTTGTACTGTCCCTGATGGGGAAGTTTCAACCACGTAGGCATGCCCTAGTCCTCTCAGCATTTTGCCAAGATGGCAGGCCCCAAACACTTTGCAGATTTTGTCCCTCACCCTCTGGAGCAGGTGTTCCAGGTCATTCAAAGTCCTTGCCACTTCCTGCTCATCAGATCCAATTAACTGTCCATAAATGCACTCCGTCAGCATGGTGCTTTGCAGAATGTCCTAACCATCCAGCTTTCCCTGGATTATTCTGTAACAGAGAGAAAATAATTGAGACAGTCACTCTTGTCCATCCCTTGGGCCTGAAAAAGAGCCCTCTGATGCTCCAGACACCACTCAAAACTGGCAACCTTCAAAAAATCACCCAGCTGCTGATAAAAACAGCATTGCCAAGGGCGGGATGTGCTGCCTTTGCCTACCTGGTCTTGCCCAGGGTCACATGCATCCTCTTGGGATGATGTGAGTTCCCAGGCTCTTCTTGGCCTCTGCAGAAGTAGGCAAAGTGGAATTCCAGTGCCCAAGAACAGTCCCCTAAGGAAGAGCTGCAGGTGCCAGCTAGTGGGAAGGAAAGCCGGCAGACGGCAGGCAAACAGGGGGAAGAAATTAACAAAAAGCATTCCCCGAAAGGCATGGCATGGAGAGATCTGGATGTAGGCAGAACATAAACTTTATTCATTACAAATATAAACCAAATCTTTACACTGGCCACTATAATGGTTTTAGCTGTGGCCTGGTGTGGTGGCTCACGCCTATAATCCCAGCACTCTGGGAGGCCGAGGCAGGCAGATCACCTGAGGTCAGGAGTTTGAGACCAGTTTGGCCAAGATGGTAAAACCCCATCTCTAATTAGCCAGGTGTGGTGGTGCATACCTGTCATCCTTGCTACTCAGGAGGCTGAGGCATGAGAATCACTTGAACCTGGGAGGTGGAGGTTGCAGTAAGCCAAGATTGCACCACTGCACTCCAGCCTGGGCGACAGAGCGAGACTCTGTCTCAAAAAAATAAAAAAGTTTCAGCTGCAGAAAATGTTCAGGAGAGTTAGACATGCTAGGAGAAGTTCTAAGGAAGGCACCTGAGGTGGTCAGGGACGTCAGCAATGCCATGCAGAGGAAATGTGGCTTGACTGGAGGCTTAGGATGCATCAGAAATGCTAGGAATCTAGATGACGAAATACCTGGCAGAGAAAAGTGCAGGTGGCAAGACCCAGGACAGAAAGGTGGGAGCTTGCCAAGAACTGGCATGGAAAAACAAAAGCGAAAACACAACACTGCTGGAAAGAGCGTTTCCCAGGGGCAGTGAAAAGCCACTGTTTCCCCCTTCCTAGCTGGGGAGGTCACAGCTCTATTGGGAACAGGGGCCAAATGCCCATGGAAGACGTTGGCTTTTTAAATGGGCGTTTGTTTTAAGTTCTTTATGGTGCCTCATAGTATTCAAACATTTGACTATCACACTACGGTGTTGGTCTCTGCATCTGAAAGTTTCTATCTGAAGAAGCTAAATTGGGTATGGTTTCCTGAGAGTTTGCCTGCCCAAAAAGGTTTATAAACTGCTTCTAAACAATAAACAAATGAAAACAAAAACCCATGGGCTCTGACAGTTGAGTCCTGTTTTAGGAGTTCTTTGAGGTGGAGGTGCTCATTTGAAAATTTGGATCAAGAAAGTTTATGAAGTGAACTAAGAAGAAGAGGAAAGTCAGGTTATTCTGTTACCATTTTTCTTTTAGGGAGGACAGCAGATTATGAGATTATGTTTCAAAAAATGAGGCAACTTATGGCATGTTTTTCCATTTATCTTCTACTAACCAAAATGTTCTGTCCAAAAAGTCTTTTTCTTTCTGTCAAAGAGGGCACTTGGGTGGAAAGAAATTACCAGACTGTGAAATTTTATTGATTAAAAAAAATTCAGGTTAAGTTAGAGGTCAAGATTTACATTTTCTGTGATTTGCACTGTCCTCTGAATGAAGCATATGACTGGAAGACTCAGGCCATTTTGGATTGTGAGGACACACTCTTGAGACAGCTGCTGTTTTCAGAGTATTTCCATAGCCATGGAAAGAGAAATCAATTCCATTAAAGGTGACAACATACACTCAGACTGGATACGATGATACAAACTGGAGTGAAGACACAGCAGGTCCAATTCATTCATCCATTCACTCAACCAATACAGAGCTTGGGTTATGAATGAGACACTGGTCTAAGTGGTCAGAATATGGCAGTTAACGAGAGAGTTGGAGTCCCTATCCATATGGAATGTGTACTCTAAAGGGGAAAATCAATTAAAAGCAAACATTAAGTAAATCAACGATGACATAGGACAGTGAAAAATAGCACTATAAAGGATATAAACAGAGTGCTGTGGTCAAACAATAACGAGGCACCATGCATGGAAAAGTTATTACTTAAGTGGGGTGGTCACCAGAAGACATTTAAGCTGAGAATTTATGAATAAACACAGTTGTGCCTGGGGATTAGGATCCCAGACAAAGCGAGTAGCAGGTGCAAAGCAAGAGTGAGCTCACAGTGTTTGAGAACCAGAAAAATGCCCATGTGGCTGGAAGGCAGTGAGTGCGGGAGAAAATCATAAAGGGTGGGACTGCTTACCTGGGTAGCATGGCAAGGAGAGTGGGTAGAGGGAAAGGCACTGGGTGCTCACAAGCAGGAGAGGGATAGTCTCAGAATCCCATTTAAAAGATGAGTCGAGCCACCAGGTGAAGAGTGTGTTGAGATGTGTTCCATTAGAAGGGCTACTTGCAATTGTACTGGGGAAGGACTGCAGTGGCTCAGAGGTAGTAGCAGGGGAGACTAAAAGAACTAGTAAAATGTAGGATGTATTTTGGAACAAGAATACAACAGAACCTGTGTTCTGTGCCCCATCCATATTCTCCCACACTCCAGGTGTGGTACCTGCCAACAGCACCCTAGCACAAGCATGCAAAACATGACTGAATGCTTTTGGAATAGCTAGAGAGTTGCCATCTTGGTGAGCAGCCCTCAGCCAATCACAGTCAAGAAACAGAGGATATAGGAGCATCCTGGTGTCCACATCTTTGTATAGGTCTCTCCCCACTAATTTATACCACACTAGGCAATGAATAAAATGAGGTAGACGTCATGATATGTGGCTTCTGAGGCTGAGTTACAAAAAGCATTGTGGTTTCCTTTCTTGCACTCTCTCATTCTGGGGGATTCCAGCCGCCATGTTGTAAGGAGACTCAAGCAGCTCTATAGAAAGCCCCATGTGGTAAGGACCTGAGGCCTCCTGCCCATAGCCAGTGAGGAACTGGGGCCTCCTGCCAAAAGCCATGTAAGGGCACACACTCCAGCCCCATTCAAAACTTCAGATGAATGCAGCCCTGGCTGGTACCTTGAGTGTAACATTGTAAGAGAACCTGAGCCAGAACCACCCAGTTAAACTACTTCCAAATTCTTGGCTCTGAGAAACTGTGAGATAAGTGTTTGTCATCCTAAGCTGCTAACTTTTGGGTAATTTGTTATGCAGCAAACATAAATGGCATTTATATCCTTCAGATGGAATAAGTCAGAGGCATGTTCTACAGTGTAGAATCTATGCCATTCTGTCATGGGCTGGAGTCAGCTGGTAGTGGCTCACAAAGTATGGCCACGAACATCTCTTCTCAAATCTTTATTCAGTCACATCTCACTGGTAGCTTGAAATCAGCCATGGGAGGGACATTTGGACTGAAGGATCCCTAGATGGCTGGTGAGGTATTGTCTCTGGGTGTGTCTGTGAGGGTGTTGCCAGAGGAAATAGACATGAATCCATGGACTGGGAGAGGAATACTCACCCTCGATATGTGCGGGCACCATCCAATCAGTTGCCAGCACGGCCAGAACAAGGCACGTGGAAGAAAGTGGGATGACCTTGCTTGCTGGGTCTCCTGGCTTCTTTCTTTCTCCCATGTTGGATGTTTCCTCCCACTCCTCCTGCCCTTGGACATCAGACTCCAGGTGCTTCAGCCTTTGGACTTTAGAACTCGTACCAGCAGTTTTCTGGGGGCTCTTGAGCCTTTGGCTACAGACTGAAGGCTGCACTGTTTGTTTCCCTGATTTTGAGGCTTTTGGACTCCGACTGAGCCACTACTGGCTTCTTTCTTTCCCAGCTTGCAAATGACCTATGCTGGGGCTTCGTTTTATAATTGTGTGAGCCAAGTCTCCCTAATAAACTCCCTTTCACGTACACATAGATTCACTGCTTCTGTCCCTCTGGAGAACCCTGACTAATACAGATTCAACTTTCTGTATCAATCTATTCTTACACTGCTATGAAGAAATACCTGAGACTGGGTAATTTATAAAGAAAAGAGGTTTAATTGGCTCAAGCTTCCACAGGGTGCATAAGAAGCATGGTGGCATCTGCTCCTGGGAAGGCCCCATGGTGGAAGGTGAAGCAGGAGCAGGCACTTCACATGGCTGGGGCAGAAGGAAGGGGCGGGAGGTGCCATACATTTTTTTTTTTCATTTTACTTTAAATTCTGGGATACATGTGCTCAACGTGCAGGTTTGTTACAAAGATATATATGTGCTATGGTGGTTTGCTGCACCTATCAACCCGTCATTTAGGTTTTAAGCCCTGCATGCATTAGGTATTTGTCCTAATGCTCTCCCTCCCCTTGCCCCCAACCCTTGGCAGGCCCCAGTATGTGATGTTCCCCTCCCTGTGTCCATGTGTTCTCATTGTTCAACTACCACTTGTGAGTGAGACATGCGGTGTTTGGTTTTCTGTTCCTGTGTTAGTTTGCTGAGGATGATGGTTTCCAGCTTCATCCACGTCCCTGCAAAGGATATCAACTCATTCTTTTTTATGGATGCATAGTATTCCATCGTGTATATGCGCCACATTTTCTTTATCCAGTCTATCATCGATGGACGTTTGGGTTGATTTCAAATCTTTGCTCTTGTACACTTACACAAAAATTAACTCAAGATGGTGCCACACATTTTTAAACTACCAGCTCTTGCTGTAAGTCACTCACTCTCTCTCTCATGAGAACAGCACCAAGGAGATGGTGCTAAACCATTCGTGAGAACTCTGCTCCCATGAACCAACCACCTCGCCCCAGGCCCACCTCCAACTCTGAGTATTACAGTTCGACACTAGATTTAGGTGGAGACACATATCCAAACCATATCACACTACACTCATTAGTTTCCTACCGCCGCTGTAACAAATCACCAGAAACTTAAAACAACAGAAAAGTAATCTTTCACAGTTCAGAAAGCTAGAAGTCTGGAATCAAGGCGTCAGTGGCCTGTGCTTTTTCCAAAGGCTCTAGGAGAGGATCCTGCCTCACCTCCAGCTCCTGGTGGCTTCCGGCATTCCTTGGCTTGTGGCTGCGTCAGTCCAATCTTTGTCCCCATCTTCACAGTGCTTTCCCTCCAGGTTTGCATGTTGCTGCATCTTCCTGGGTCTTATGAGAACACCACTCTCTGGATATAGGGCCCACACTAATCCAGTATGACTTAATGTTAATAATTACATATACAAAGAGCCTATGTCCAAATAGAGTCACATTCTGAGGTTCTGGGTGGACATGAATTTGGGAGAGGACAACCATTCAATGCAGTAAACTATAAATTAGGGTTTCCTCCAGAGCCATTCACCCACACACTGACCCCATCTCCCTGAGAGTGCCAGCAGGACTGAGCTCTGTTTGCTGCAGTGTTGATATGCTCATTCACATGCCTGCATTGGCTTCCTTCCCTTCACAACTTCACAGCCCAGCTCCGTGGTGGTGCCTTCTTGGAATTAACTGCTCCAAAATCATTTGTTTTCAAACCTTTGTCCCAGGTTCCACTTCTGGAAGAATTCAACATATAAGACCATCAAGACTTGCCAATAGATCAAGAATCTTGGGGCTAGGCATGGTGGCTCATCCCTGTAATCCCAGCACTTTGGAAGGCCAAAGCAGGAGGGTTGCTTGAGGACAAGAGTTTGAGGCTAGCCTGAGCAACAGAGCAAGACCCCATCTCAAAAAAAAATTTTTTTAATCACCGAATGTAGTGGGATGTGCCTGTAGTCCCAGCTAATCAGGAGGCTGAGACGGGAAGATCACTTGAGCCCGGGAGTTCAAGGCTCAGTGAGCAAGGAACATGACGCTGCACTCCAGCCTGGGTAACAGAGAAAGACCCTGCCTCAAAAAATAAAAAACGAAAGAATCCTGGGATTTCTTACTTGAGCAACAAGTGGATGGTTCATCCATTTACTGAAGTAATGATTGAATGACTTAAAAGAAAAAAACTGGCTGAGTGCAGTGGCTCATGCCTATAATCCCAGCACTTTGGGAGGCCAAGGCAGGTGGATCACCTGAGGCCAGGAGTTGGAGACCAGCCTGGCCAACATGACAAAGCCCCTTTTCTACTAAAAATACAAAAATTAGCCTGGCATGGTGGCATGTGCCTGTGGTTCCAGTTACTAGGGAGGCTGAGGTGGGAGGGTCACTTTAGCCCAGGAGGTCAAGGCTATAGTGAGCCATGATTGCACCATTGCACTCAAGCTTGGATAACAGAGCAAGACCTTGTTTCAAAAAAAAAAAAAACAAAAAGGAAAAGGAAGAGCCTTCATTAGATGGCATCTGTAGAGATTCCTCCTTGGAATCCTCTCAGCCGAGTTGTGGTAGAAGGAAGTTTCTATGTGGGATCAGGGTAAGTGGCTGCCCTCACCTGCCAGCTTCCCAGTGCATGAGTGATATGGTTTGGCTCGTATCCCCACCCAAATGTCATCCCAAATTGTAATCCCCATGTGTTGAGGGAGGGACCTCTTGGGAGGAGATTGGATCCTGGGGATGGTTTCCCCAGTGCTGTTCTCATGATAGTGAGTGAGTTCTCACTAGAACTGGTGGTTTTATGTTATTATTTTTCTATTTTCTATTTGTTTGAGACAGAGTTTCACTCTTGTCACCCAGGCTGGAGTGCAATGGTGTGATATCAGCTCATTGCAACCTCCACCTCCCAGGTCCCAGTAATTATCCTGCCTCAGCCTCCTGAGTAGCTGGAATTACAGGCATGCACCACCACACCCAGCTAATTTTTGTATCTTTAGTAGAGACGGGGTTTCACCATGTTGGCCCAGCTTGTCTCCAACTCCTGACTTCAAGTGATCTGCCTGCCTCCGCCTCCCAAAGTGCTGGGATTACAGGTGTGAGCCACTGCACCTAGCTGAGCTGGTGGTTTTAAAAGTGTTTGGCAGCGCCTCCTTAACTGTCTCTCCTGCTGCCATGTAAGACATGCCTTGCTTCCCCTTCACCTCCCGCCATGATTGTAGGTTTCCTGAGGCCTCCCCAGCCATGCAGAACTGTGAGTCAATTAAACCTCTTTTGTTTATAGATTACCCAATCTCAGGTAGTTCTTTGTAGCTGTGTGAGAACAGACTAGACAGTGAGGGTGTGTGTTTTGTCTTGGTTTCAATAAGTAGCACTCTGTCCCCAGCACACCCCTTGGCCTTTCTGCCTGGCGCCGTTTTCTAGTGGAGTCTTAGTTTCACTCCCAGAAAAGCAGGCACAGATTGCAACAGACCCTGCAATTATATAAAAATTTGAGGACTGAGATTACCTGGCAGTGTTTAAACAGTTATCAGACCTCTTCCCATAAAGGATGATCAATCTTACGCAAAAGAAAAGCGGCAATTATCCAGACCATTTAAGTTCAGAAGTATCAAATAAGAAAACCTTCTTCTTTTCTGCCTAAATTACTACCCACTGCTTAAATCAAGGACACTCTTGGCCACAGGTGGACATGGAAGGTTCTGGAATCTTCTGCTTCTTAATAAGTGACCATAATAAAAGCAATGGGCTCCCAATTTCAAAACCTCAAGGTATGAAAACTTATTTCTGGTAGATTGGTCTTCAGGCCAAAGGCTCAGGTGTGTAAAAAACATGATTTTCTTTTTTTTAACTTAAATTACTTTTTGATGAAGTCATTTACCTTTAGGAACAAGAATTCAATTTCAAACAATTCACATTTTCCTCCTTTCTCCCCAGGGATTTGTCTGAGTTCCAATAGGTTAAAGTGGTGCATGAAATTGTACCAGGAGTTGGGGAGGGGGTGCTGCCTCGAGTCTCTTCGTGCAGGCATCTGCTGTCCCAGCTGGTCCTTCCTGATCCCAAAGCAACACTCTTCTAGGTCCACCTCATGTTCATTTATTCCCCAGCTGCTGTAGCAGTCACAGGATCCTCCCAGGGCTCCTACATCTTGCTGAGCCTGCAGAATACCACGTGACATTACCTAAGACAGTCCCCATTTTCATGCTATTCCTGTGTGGATCAGAATCCACTGCTACGAAACCATTCCGGGTATTAGGGAATTCTTTTACGTAGGTCTTTAAGTCACGTCTGCCTTAAAATAAATTAAATTATCACACACAAAAATAAGGTGTGTGGTCAGAGACCTGAGTTTACTGAAATCTGCATTTACTAGGTTGACTATTTTACCATGAGGGTCATCAGTCATCTTCCCCAGAGCTTTGCTCTATGGAAGGACTCACTGGACTTGTCTTTGACGAGGAGATATCCAAGCTATGCTTCAAATGTGATTTGCCCCACGCACAATACTCAGGAAAATGCTTGTACGTAGAGAAAGGTTCACCAGGTTATAAAAGGCAACGAGAAAGTTAGAGAGGACTCTGGATGGTCAACGCACACTTGCAGCGATACCCTTAGCACAGTGCCTTGGGAATACCTCAGCTGAACTAACGGGCAACAGATAAGGTGAGTCTGGTCCAGGTGACTCTTTGGCCCCCAGTAAATACTTCTGTTCTTCATGTACCCGACCCTGACAAATTCCTTTCCCTCCCACAAGGTGGTTTAAAGTGGATTCCAGAATTGGTGCATACCTTGACCATGCCAGCTCAGTGTCATTTGACAAAGCATTTAATCTTTCACACCCCGGTCTCTTTAGTAACATGCGAGTTTACCGTGTTCTTATTCCATTGCAGCATCAGCCTCTTTCTGCCTCAACTTTCCAATGACCTTAGGATAGAGATAGCATCGTTATCTCTATTGTGACAGAAAATGGGAGTAGGATGTCAAATGAGCATGAGTAGCATTGCCCTGCTAGAGAGGTGGAGTTGCTTCAACCCCAGAGCCTAGACTTTTAACCACACAATTCTCCTTCCACCATAGTGGAAGTGATTCCAGCGGGAGGGTCTCCCCAATAAGGCTGTTGTGTGGGCTCCATGAAGTACTGCGGGATGTGCTCTTAGCCAAGTGCCCAGCCTGAGGTCAGCACTCAGTCCGTGTTGGCTGCGACTATTACAGTTCAGGGGCAAGGACTGTGTCTGAAGCCATCTGCATTTCTGGTGCCTTGCTAAACAGTCGCCCTCCACTTCAGGGTGCAGCCACTCAGCTGCTTCTTGGGTACAGTGGCTGCCTTTTCTTTCCAGCCATCACCCAGGAGACATGGAAGAGCAGGGAGGGACCTGGTTGGGGTCTGGGGAGCTGTCAGTCAGCGCCTGCCTCACTGATTTCCTTGGGTCTAAGTCATCTGGAGCTAAAGCCTTGTAGAATAACAGACCAGGCTTAGGAAATGTCTCTGTCTTGGCCCCAAGGCCTCTGCCCCAACCCACAAAAGCAACCAGGACGAGGTGGCCTGGGACGACGACTGCCAGGGTTCACTCACTTCCTCTCTTTGGATGCTCACCTGTAAAGGTAATCTTATATGGTATTATTTATTATAATACTATCGTACTGCAACATTGCCTATATTATAGATATTATAGTATTACCTATGTTTTAGCCAGATGTGGCAGCATGTGCCTGTATTTCCAGCTACTCAAGAGACTGAAGTGGGAGAATCCCTGAGCCTGGGAGGTTGAGGCTACAGGGACCCATCATCGTGCCACTGCACTCCAGCCTGGACAAGAGAATGACATCCTGCCTTAAAAAAAAAAAAATGTATTACCTATGTCACAAGGCTGTTGAAAGGCTGAAACAAGACCATGGAGTTGGAAATACTTGGATGCATTAGCCAGGGTAGCCCGGGGCTATAACACATAATCCTCAAATCTCACTGACATAACCCTATAAAAGTTTATTTCTCACGTACTTCACAGTCCCATAGGGATGAGGTGGAAGGAAGCCCTGCTTCCTGTTTTCATTCAGCTTCTTCCACCCTGCAGCTCCAGGCTCCCAGAAAAACAGGCACAGATTGTCCTCTTGAACCAACCAGAAGCTCAGGAAAGAAAGAAAACAAGGATGGCATGTGGGGGATTTCCATGGGCCAGGCCTGGAAGTGAGGCCCATCACTTCCTCCTACATTGACAACACGGACGGCAGAGAAAGCAGGGAGAGGCAGCCTGGCTGTGCCAGGAATATGGTTTGATGGACACTCTTCCATCCCCACCTCGGCATACCTCAACCTACGTATGCACACAACTTCCCCCACATCCTCCTGTTGCCGTCCTTAAGGAAGACTAGGAGTGGAAATTATTATTATTATTTAAGACAGAGTGCTGCTCTGCCACCCAGGCTGAAGTGCAGTGGTGTGCGATCTCTGCTTACTGCAACCTCCGCCTCCTGGGTTCAAGCGATTCTCATGCCTCAGCTTCGTGAGTAGCTGGAATCACAGGCATGTGCCACCACGTCCAGCTAATTTTTTTTTTTGTATTATGCTTTAAGTTCTGGGATATACGTGCAGATCGTGTAGGTTTTGTTACAAAGATATACATGTGCCAGGGTGATTTGCTGCATACAACCCCCCATTATCTACAGTAGGTATTTCTTCTAATGTTATCCCTCCCTTATCCCCCCACCCCCTGCTATCCCTCCCCTATCCCACCACCCCCTGACAGGCCCCGGTGTCTGATGTTCCCCTCCCTGCGTCCAGGTGTTCTCATTGTTCAACACCCACTTATGAGTGAGAACAGGATCTAGAACTAGAAATACCATTTGACCCAGCAATCCCATTACTGGGTATATACCCAAAGGATTATAAAACATTCTATTATAAAGACACATGCACATGTATGTTTATTGCAGCACTGTTTACAATAGCAAAGACTTGGAACTAGCTAATTTTTGTAGTTTTAGTAGAGACGGGGTTTCACCATGTTGGCCAGGCTGGTCTCGAACTCGTGACCTCAGGTGATCCGCCTGCCTCGGCCTCCCAAAGTGCTGGGATGACAGGCGTGAGCCACCGCACCCAGCTGATGCAGCCAGGAGTTGGACTCTAATGCCTGCAATTCAGTTTTTATACAAACTCTGGCGGCTGTTTGTCAGTCCAGTGTTTTTGTTGCTGACAGCACCCAAATAACTTGTACCATCAGGATGACGGCAGGAACAAAGACTCAGCTCATTGCATTCTTTTTGGAATTTATCACACCCAGGGCGGGTAGGGTGCAGTCAGTTACCCATTCCGAACGGCTACTAGGAGGGAAAACATTTTCTTCTCAAGCCCTGGAGGTATCTTGAGTATTTGTAAGACTTCAGAGCATAAGCTTTGAGATCAGAGACACCTGTGTTTCAGCCTTGAGTTTGGGAATCATTCCTTGCTATGTCCCTTGGGGAATTTACTTAAATGGAGTTTGATAAAGAAGAAAAGGTGGAACTGGGGAAGGTAGAAGGCATAATGGGTAAATGAGACAGAGCATGGAGGAAGAAAAGAGAGAGACCATCCCCAGAAAACAGGAATGGCTTCCCTCTAGCTGCCAGTGGGATAACTGTGTGGGCATTCAACAGTCTAGAACAAGGGCTGGTCTCTTGGGAATGGTGGAATCCAGTAATCCAGCCACTTGCAAACCCCTATCCCACATGGTTCTGAATGGATTAGCACATACAACTCAATCCTGAAATATAGAATTGTTTGATACAGTCTCCTACGTGCCACTGGTATGTTCCACTGGCTAGCAGTAATTTCAATAGGATGTGGCCCAAATCATCCTTTTCTATGGTCTTTAAGAAAGATATACCAACATCATAGGTGTATATTAATATCTAGCCACTGCAGTCTCGACAACGGCTTCCCAAAGATGTCATCCTAATTTCTGGAAGCTGTGAATGTGTTACTGTACGTGGCAAAGGAACTTTGCAGACTTAAGTTAAAGATTTTGAGATGGGGAGATTCTCCTGAATTATCTGAGTGGGACCAGGGTCATTATAAGGAAAAGACAAAGGCAGGAGGGTCAGAGTGGAAGGAGATGTGGAAATGGAAGCCAATCAGTCAGACAAACAAAGGGCCCTGAGCCGAGGAATGTGGGCACCTCTAGAGGCTGGGGCAGGCAAGGAAATGGATTCTCCCCTAGAGCTGATTACAGGAAAGGGGTCCCTACCCAGACCCCGAAAGAGGATTCTTGGATCTCACACAAGAAAGAATTCAGGGCAAGTCCATAGAGAAAAGTGAAAGCAAGGTTATTAATAAAGTGAAGGAGTAAAAGAATGGCTACTCCATAGACAGAGGAGCCCCGAGGGCAGCTGGTTGCCCACTTTTATGGTTATTTCTTGATTATGTGTTAAAAAAAAGGGGGGTGGATTATTCATACCTTCATACCTCCCCTTTCTAGACCATATACCATATAGGGTAACTTCCTGACGTTGCCATGGCATTTGTAAA
Organism: Cacajao melanocephalus; assembly: GCA_963573385.1. NCBI lineage: Eukaryota > Metazoa > Chordata > Mammalia > Primates > Pitheciidae > Cacajao > Cacajao melanocephalus. Next base: position 13,497 of record CAUYLG010072824.1, on the reverse strand, counting down.
CTGTCATGGAGCTGGTGGGAGTGTAGCAGTGAGGATGACCAGAGCTCATTCTTTATTGCCATGTTGGTTTTGGGGGGATTTGGCCAGCTTCTTTACTGCACCCTGTTTTATCAGCAAGGTCTCTGTGACCTGTATCTTGTGCTGACCTCCTATTTCACCCTGTGACTTAGAATGCCTTAATCATCTGTGAATGTACCCCAGTAGGTCTCGGCCTCATTTTACCCTGCTCAAGATGGGGTTGCTCTGGTTTACATGCTCTGACACTTCCAGAAGGAAGCAGTCTTGCTGACACTTTAATTTTAGGACTTCTGACCTCCAGAACTATAAGATAATAAATGTGCATTGCTTTAAGCCACTAAGTTGATAATTTCTTACAGCAGCAATTGGAAACTCACATACCTCTGTCATAGGGTCGCCATGAGGATTAAATGATCACGTGAGAGGTGATGCTGATGTACCTGTGTGCAAGTCTGTTCTCAGAGCTTTAAAAATATTAACTAGTGTATTCTCTACAACAAACCTACAGGAGAGGTAGTAGTGTCAGCAGTGGTGAATCTGTACAGGTCTGCAGCAAACTCAGCTCTTGCCTCCTCAGAAGAAAGAATTTGTCCGAGAGGCATAGGGCAGAGTGAGAGAGCGAGGCAAGTTTTAGAGCAGGAGTGAAAGGTTATTAAAAAGCTTTAGAGTAGGAAGTAAAGTCCACTTGGAAGAGGGCCAAGCAGGTGACTTGAGAGACGCAAGTGCGTGGTCTGACCTTTGACTTGGGGTTTTACACATCAGCAGGCTGCTGGAGTCCGCACTCCTTCTCCCCCATTCCTCCCTGGGGCGGGCTGTCCACACACGTGCCCCGCCCCTGCCAGCGTTTGCCCTGGGGCGGCGCGGGGGTCGGGGGGAGTGGGGGGAGAGACACACATGCGCAGTGTGTGTACTGGAGTTGCGCATGCTCACGTGAGGCATGAGGCATTCTTTCCTTACCGGCTGAGCCTTCCTACTTCCTAGAGGAAGGTCACAGACCAGTTAAATGCCGCCATCTTGCCTCTTAGTACGCATGCTCGAGTCCACTCGCCCAGCTCCTGAGATCTCCTGGGGAAGCTGCTGATCAGCAGTTTCAGGTGTTTCTGTGTGTTGGCAGACTGCCTTTCCCTGGCACTGGCTGTGACCAATTATTATTTGAGAAAGACAGTTAACAACTCTGCCCATTCCTGGGGCAGGGTGAGCTCTCCTGCCCTGCTCATGTCGGCCTGGCTACCTGCTGTAATGGTAGTGTTACTGCTGCCACCCTCTTACGTAGGAGAAAAGTGAGTCCACCAGAGGCCAAGCCGCTTAGTCATGGTCTTCTAGCCATCAAGGGGTGAAGTCCACATCTAGACTCCGGCAGCCTGGATCCAGTGGCCCTGTCCCTACCCACTGCACCTCACTGTCCCTCATGTTGAAGCATTCTGCAAGCAAAATATTCAGCATCATATTGTCAGAGGCGTTCCTACCAGAGCGACTCCACCGTGAGTAAGGGCTAGGAAATGAGGCTGGGACTTGCTGAACTGCATTCTCAGAAAGTTAGGCATTCCTAACCTCTAGATTTTTATGGTTAAGGAAACAAACTGATACTGTTTACTAAACAGACCCAGTCTTGGGAGTGCCCAGATATAACGATACCTTGAGTACAAAGGCATTCCTAATTTTGCTTTAAAGATAATAATATTGATGCTTGCAAAATATAGTAATTAAGAAAAATTAATCCTTTATCACAAACCCTTGTAGCAGAGCACATCTCCCCATGATCTTTTTAAATCATATATATATATATATATATATATATATATATATATATATATTATTACTTTCAAAAGAAACTTGATTCAACATTATGGACTCTCACTGAATTCTTTCTTAAGTGAGATCCAAGAACACTCTCTTGGGGTCTAGATCTGGATCCCTTTCCTGTAACAATATGATGCTAAATGCCTGAGGAATTTTCAGTAAATATGAAGAATTTTCAGCAAATAGAAACTGAGAAATTTTCAGTAAATATGGACTCCATTGTGTACAGGGAAGCCCACCTGGCAACAGCCCCAAGCATAAATTAGCAAAATTGCACCCACTGTGTAGGAAAGAGCTTAAGCTCCATTTCAGTTCCAAAGTAAAACCTCAGAAGCAAAGAGTCAGCCACAGAGAGGCCCTACACCAGCTGGGACACAAGCCTCTGTGTCATCTGCACACTAGCCTTCCAGCCTTTTTCTCCTCTTCCCTTCCTACCCTAATCTGACACCCAGTGCCATTCTCTTCAGTCTATTTTTTCCTCTCTGGTTAAAGACAAGTGGGTTTTAGGAAAGAGTTCTGCTTCCTCTTGGGTGAACAATGACGTTATCACTCTTCCCAGCTACCAAACAAGACACTCCTGCCCCACAAGGCTGCTAGAGACCTGACCCCACACTGCTCTTGCCACGTGGGGTGCTACTGGGTGAACAGATGGCAAGAGAGTGAAAAAAAGTTTGGGGAAGCAGACGGATCTGTTTTCTAGCCTGCTCCCTCTGTAGGTGTCTCTTAGATACGCGGTGTGTTCAGAGGTTGAGCTGGATACACTTAAGCATAAGGCCACCGATGCCTGCCTGCACACTCAAGCCAACAGTCTGACTCAGTCAGTTCTTAACACAGGGGAACCCTTAGCATGGGCACAGCTTTGCACTAAACCGAAGTTCTATCCAGACAGAGACTGTTCATGGTCCCACATGGGTCCTCTGTGCTATGCACACAATAGCTTCTGAATACAAGTGCTGGATGTGTGCATGAATCAAAGGCATCAAACTTATGCTGCCCTTAGAAATATGTTATAATGGCCGGACGCAGTGGCTCGTACTTTGGGAGGTTGAGGTGGGTGGATGACTTGAGCACAGGAGTTCGAGACCAACCTGGTGAAACCCTGTCTCTACAAAAAATACAAAAATTAGTGGTGCATGCCTGTAGTCCCCGCTACTTGGGAGGCAGAGGCAGGAGAATCAGTTGAACCCAAGAGGTCAAGGCTGCAGGCTATAGTGAGCTGTGATTGCACCACTGCACTGCAGCCCAGGTGATAGACCAAGACTCTATCTCAAAAAAAAAAGTCAAAAACATAATGCAAGCCATATGTGTATTGTTACATTTCTAGAAGGTGTATTAAAAAGTAAAAAAGAGGTAAAATATATTTTAATAACTTTTTTAATACTCTTTGCCTAAACTATTATCCTTCCTACATGTAATCAGTACCAAAATTTATCAAGGAGATAGTTTGCATTTTTTCACTAAGGCTTCAGAATTCAGTGTGCAGGATACCGAGGGCACATCTCTATTCAGACTCACCACATCTCAAGTGTCTGGTGGTATTTGAAGGCAGAAGGAGTTTAGAGTATGCCAACCCCAAATGTGATGTAGGAATTATTTTGAGCAAAAAGCAATTGAGAAGCAGACACAGGACGGATCTCCATGAACTCACTTTCTGCAAGAAGGGCAAGGTGATTCGCTGTCACCAGACACACCTCCAGTCCTCATCAGCCCAGCGATGACATTAGCGAGCCACACGGCAAACCTACGAGCCCTTGCCGTCCTTCTGTTTTTCCCATACCTTTACCTGCCCACAACTTGCTGGCCCGGAAGCTCAAAGTCCTCTTTCTGTGTTTTATCACTTCTCTGCAAAATGGTTGTTCTTCATTAAGATGCTGTCCTAGCCCATTCAGGGTGACTTATAAACAAAAGAAATTTATTTCTCACAGTCCTGGGAGCTATAAATCCAAGATCAAGGTTCTGGTGAGGGACCCTCCTCCAGATTCAGTGGCCATCTCCAAACTGTGTCCTCACATAGCACAGAGCAAAGAGGGAGCTTCAGGGGTCCCTCTTGTACAGGCACTAATCCCATTCGTGAGGGCTCCACCTCGTGATCTAATCACTTCCCGAACTCCCCATTTCCTACTGCCGTCCCTCTGGGGATTCAAATTTCTACATATGAATTTGGGAGGGATACACACTGAGTTCACTGCAGATGCAACATCAGCCCAAGCTCTGAGCACCCCTTTGAGTTACACATCACAGAGGTTCTCCCGTGTGTATGCAGGATACACACATCAATAAACTCCTGTTTGTGTTTCTCTCATTAATCTGTGCTTCATTGGTCTAATTTGCAGAGCTCCAGCCAATGATTCTAAGGCAGGTAGAGAAAAATACAAATCTTTTCTTCTCTTACATGTTTGACAGTGAAGCTAGACCACGGAGTTGGACCACCAAGCCGTACAGCAACAAGAACTGGTGAAAGTGTGCTCATGAAACTCAGTGGGTGCTTCTAGCATCAGGGGCCCTCACCAGCCTCTGGTAGCAGCTGCAGCTGCAGGGAAGCTCTGCACAGCACAGGCTCATCCAGCCTTGACTCTGTGCAGCTCCCGTGCTCCCTGCCTCTCCACTTCCTTCCAAGAGACTTCTCTGAGTTAGAAGCCCCTTATCACAAGCACCAGTGCAATCTGGGGAGGGGGCCTTGTTGCTCCAGAGGCCCTGCAGCCAATAGGGGGTTAGAGCCCCTGGGTAGGGACTCCAGTCTTCCAACCTTCAGCCAGACAATTTGGAGATGCATTCTGGAAACTTGTGTGGTGGGCCTTGCAGAGTTGAGCTTCCCTCCCTGACAAAACCCTGTGATGATGAATTCTGTTCTGTTCTTCCCTCATCATGCTCCCTGCTCCCTCCCCCTGCTTCCTAGGAGGCACTTTGAGGCTGAGGCATAGCCCATCTCTAGAGCCTGGGCAGTGTGAGAAGAGGAAGGAGGGAGGTACACTCTGAGAAGCCTGGGTGGCCTTCCTGAGAGCCACAGATGGTGGAGCAGGTGACTTGCAGGCTGGTTGGGCTCCAGCCTTGAGAGACTCTGGAAAAATCACTGTTTGATCTTAGGCCCCGCCCCCAGCTGCCTGCTCTAAGAGCCAGGCTGGTAGGAGGCTGAGCCATGAAGGCTCCTCCCCACACCTTTCCCACTCGGAGAGGAGAGAAGTCACTTGCTCTTGTCACTTCTCGCCTCCACTTCCTGGAGCGGCAGCACGTGGGAGAGGTTTGGTTGAGGGGGTGCAGAGAACCGTGTAGGGAGAAGCTCTTTGTGTCTTGGAGACGCTCCTCTCTTGGGGCCCAGCATCCGCTAATAATGAAGAGGTTCGACCAATTCAACAGGCAAGTGGCCTTTGGGATTTGCAAGAGAAGCCTCCTTGCAGATTCTCCATGTTCCTGAAGTGGCAATGAATTAGATATCCATTTTCCACATGAAAACCCACCCTGAAACTTAATCTTTCAAAAAACCATCGTCATTTATTCTCTCTTCTGGTTTCTGTAGGTTGGTCATTCAAGAGTGGCTCAGCTGGTTGGTAAACACCTGGGGTTCCCCGGGCGTCTCTTTCTGTCTGCATGTGGTTTCTCCAAATGCTTTCCCCAGCATGGTGGTGTCAGGGTAGTGGGACTGGGTTTCTTATATGGCAGCTCAGGTGCCAAAGCACAAGAAGAGACAGAGAGAGAGAGAAAGGCAGAGGGGAGAGAGAAAGAGAGAGAGAACAAGAGCATGTGCATAAGGCAGAAACCGTATCTAGTTTTCTATGACCTAGTCTCAGAAGTCATTCATTGTCAGTACCGTTGTGTTCTGTTAGCCTAAAGGTCCACCCAAGTTCAAAGAGGTAGACATGGACTCCACAAGCCCACCCTGTCACAGCATTAGAGCAGGTGGAATGGGAGATGTGTCGGGGACCGGCATGTCTGCCGAGAGGCTCCCGCCTGCGGGAGGCCTCACCCCAACTCAGAGATGTTCACTACCTGAAGGAGAGAGTGCGTGGAAGAAAAGGCAGACAGACAGTGGGGTCCGGAGGACTACTCAGGCAATGCCAGTAGCATGCCAGAATAGCAAGTTTATTGTGTGCATAAGTCTGATTATATACCTTTTAGTTCTTCGTTGATGACGCAAGTTACATTGTGACATTAAACAGTAAATACGGGAACAGAAATCTGTGACGTAAGTTACATTAGACAGTAAATACGGGAACGTGCAGACAGTAAATACGGGAACGTGCAGACAGTAAATACGGGAACATGGAACATGCAGCACAGCCAGGCCCACTTGGGGTAAACAGAGCCATAAAACATTTACAGAAACAGGAATTGAGAAACACACCATGTCAGGCCCGCACAATGACTCATGAAGCTGCCATGCTTGAATGGCACATCCTGTTCTACGTGTCAGTAGCCAAAATATTCTGCAGAAGTCATGCATCAACACTTCACCCTTTCCCTCAGCTCAACAGCCTCCAGGGGAGAGGTGAAACGTGTATGGGCTCAAGCTCAAAATGGCCACGGTACAGCTAAGCACCGCAACGGGAGCAATCCCCACAGAGATGTACCAGTGTAGCCCTCTCTGCAAAACGCAATCAATCACACATGGGAATTTTGCAACAATAAAGAGAACAGAAAGGGAAGGTGATGGTCTGAATCTTTGGTGGAAGGAAAAGAAGTCATTCTTGGCACATGTACTGAGTTGAATAGTGTTCCCTAAAATTCATGTCACCCAAATTTGAAATATGACCTCATTTCAAAACAAACATTTGCAGGTGAATTAGTTAAGATGACGTCATTCTGGAATAAAGTGAGCCCTAAATTCAATGACTGGCATCCTTCTATCATCGCTGCCTAAAGCCACTGACACATGCAGAGGAAAGACAGCTTGTGAGGATGGAGGCAGAGGCCGGCATGAGGCAGCCACAAGCCCAGAATGGCCAGCAATTCCTAGACGCAAGAAGGAATCGTCCCCTAGACGTTTTGAGGGAGGGTGGCCAGCTGACACCTCGATTTCAGACTTCTGGTCTCCAGAACCATGAGAGAATAAATGGCTGTTGTTTTAAGCAAAGTAACACCCAGTTTGTGGTACTGTGCTATGGGAAATGGAGGAAGCTCCTCCAGCAGAAGAATCTCTGCAACACAGGGGGTTGATTTGTATCTGCTGTTGTGATCCGCTTGCTCTGACCCCAGTCCATGCGCACAGGTTCAAGTCTTGCAAGCATGCCCAAATAACGACGGCTTTTTGTCCGATTCAGCCTGTGCCTGGATTTCTAAAGAGCTTACCCAGTAACTTCCAACGAGGAGCCTCTGCAGCTTAGTGAATTCTCTTCATTTGGAGCGATCCAGTGGAAAAGGTAGACGTGCCTGATGTCGTGGCAGGAAGAGAGCAGAGAAGACAAAAGAGGGCAGCCACCACAAAGTCTCTCTTCTCATTAGCTGAGTATTTCCTGAAGCCTCATAGAAGTCGTTCTTTCCTGTTTGGCCTTGACTAATTCATCTCCCTTCCTGGATGAAGGGAGTAACTCATCCCAGGGATCTGTTTCTTATCACCGAGGAGAAGGGAGAAGGCAGAGTGTCAGGAGATTCAGAGTTAGGGATCGGGGAAAGACATGCAGCATTCAATGAGACTCAGGGATGCCAGATAATTTCCTTCTTAGCTGTCCCTTTCCAGCTTCATTTTTGTGTTTTATCTAGCGACCCATTCCCTGGCAAAAGGAGAAATACAAAGAATCAGTGAGCATCTAGGAGAGGTTCATGATGACAAATGAAAACAGTCTGTCGTCTGTCACCTTCCAAACTGGCAACTCTTCTTTGTTGCCACTGTGTCTCTGATGTTGCTGCACGTTGGTGAGGCAGATGAATAAACACAAAGAACAGTGAGAGTGAGCAGGACGCAGACACATTTCACAAAGAGACATGGCCTCTTAGAAGATGGAAGAGAGCCTAAAGGAACACTAATAATCATATGTGGAGCAACTATATGCAGAAAATAAGAACGTTGCAAAGAAACAATCAGAGACAAACCGCTCTGCTCTTGGAAACTTAAAAATAACATTGCTAAAATTAAAAATTAAATTGAATGACTGGAAAATAAACTGGAGGAATTTTCCTAAAACAAAATGCAAGACAGAAACTATAAGAAGCTCAGGAAATATATATTAGATATGACAGAGGGGAGAAAAATACTAAAGAAATAATAAAAGTGTCCAGAAGTACAGAGAGACATGGGTCACCTCATGTGACCACAGTACATTTAAAATACCTACACTCATGAAATCTGAGAATGAAGTTAATTTCACACATTAATTAGAATTAATTTAATATATTAATTAGAATTAATTTAGCTAAATGAATTTAGCATTTCCTCATAAAATTTCAGAACTTTAAAAGATAAAATGAATATCCTAAAAGCTCCAAAAGAGGAAAAAATTCACCTATAAAGAAATTAAGAAACAGACTTGCATCAAACTTGTCATCAGCAACATTCACTGCCACAGAAATATGGAACAATTTCTTCCAAACTTCAAGTAAAAATGACTTCAGGACTAGACATTTAAACTCAGCCCTACCATCATGCAAGGGGAAGTACAAAGTAAGGTTTATTTCAGACATAAAAAGACCCCCAGACCCTACCCTTTTTTGAAGATCTTCTGTATGGGTGAAAATCCTGCTGTGTGTGGTAACTCACACCTGTAATCCCAGCACTTGGGGAAGCCAAGGCAGGCAAATCACTGGAGCTTGGGAGTGCAAGACCAGCCTGGGCAACATGGCAAAATCCCGGCTCTACAAAAATTTTAAAAATTAGCCAGGCATGGTGCTGTGCTCCAGTATTCCCAGCCACTCAGGAGGCTGTGGTGGGAGGATCCCTTGAGTCCAGGGAGCTCCAGCCTGCAGTGAACCATGACTGCACCACTGTACTCCAGCCTGGGTGACAAAGAAAGACCCTGTCTCAAAAACTAAAAAAAAAAAAAAAGCAGGCCAATAATATTGACCTACCTACCTTAATTGTGCAGCAGGTGAACAAAAAAAGAAAAAAGAAAGAAAAAAAATCTTAGAAAAAAATCCTAGAGAAGAAGATACGGGACCCCAGAAACAGCTGGACTAACATTGGCCTCCATCAGAAAGAAAACAGAATAACGTCTCTGCAGTAGACAGAAAGAACCCATTGAAATTGAAGAAAGAAGTCAATGTCTCATGGGAGAATATCTTTAAGAAGAAAAATGGAGGAATTTATTTCAGGAGCTAGAAAGAGGAAAAGGCTAGAAGATCTGAGCAGCATGGTGAGACTATATATTTCTTCTCCCTAAGACAAAGAAAACACAATTCATGAATTCTGAAGAGACAATAAACTGTACAAAACAAATCCCAGCTTTGAGTTCAAGTGGTAAGGATCTGTGGATTCTTGATGGCAGTATGGAGATAACACGTCCTTTGTGTGTTGAGACCACGAGTGACTGTTGACTTAGTGGATGGCATTGGCTCATTTTATTAGAACTAAAGAATGAACAATTATATTCTAGGACTTTCTATGATGGTGCAAAAAGTTTTAATTTACACAGTAATGTACTTTTTCTTTTTTTGAGATGGAGTCTCACTCTGTAACCCAGGCTGGAGTGCAGTTGCATGATCTCAGCTCTCTGCAACCTCTGCCTCCCAGGTCCCAGTTCAACCAATTCTCCTGCCTCAGCCTCCCGAGTAGCTGGGATTACAGGCACGCACCACCGTGCCCAGGTGTGTGTATGTGTATTTGCAGGAGGAAAAAATAGCTATTTGGAGGTAATGTACCTTCTATGTGGCACTAAGACTAACTTACTTACTCTGCATGCTTTTCTTTATTTTCCAAATGTACTATAATAAATATGAATTGCTCATATAATCAGAAAAAGTTATTTATAAAGTTTCCATGGAAAAGACTGCTTCTAGAAACAAGATGATGAGTTGGAGCTCTTTCCCATTCTGTCCAAGAACTCTTCAGTCCCTTCAGATCCTTAGAAGAGCTCGCTAAGTACTGAAAGATGAGGAATAGTCTGTATGATCTGTCTCAAATTAGCTGAGGACATCACAGACAATTATTAGACTCATCCAGCCAGATAGAAATAAATGTGGTTGTTCTAAGATCTTGACAGGGCTGAAAAATTAGTGTCTAGGAAGCTGAGAACCCATGAACCCAGGTGCCTGTCTTAACTCATGTGTTTGAAGTTACATAGAACAAAGGTCACAAACTCAGCTGCTTAAACCTGCACTTCTCAACACTTCTAGCGCATAGCCTTTGCCTGAAGGTCTTGTTAATTAAATGCAGATTGTCATTCAGAGGGGCTGGGGTGGGGACCTGAGATTCTGCTTCTGAAGACCTGAGAATCAACAACCTGGGGATATTGACGTTATGTGGCTGATCCAGAGATTACACCTTCACTAATGAGGGCTTCTAGGGTCAGGGCAGGGACTATGAAAAGCTAGGTGAGGAGTGATGGGAAGTAGGGAACCAGGGAGATGATGGTCCATCTGAAGGTGTTTCAAGTACTAACAACAACAATAATGTAAACATACTCTAAGAGAAAAGCAAAACTTGCCTGATGGCCAGATTCTGGCCAGAAGTTGGTAGTATGTCACGTCCATCTGGAAGGTTGTGGAAAGAAAAAAAAAAAGAATGATTATGACACATCACATCTGGTGTATTAGTCTGTTTTCACACTGCTGATAAAGACATGCCCAAGACTGGGCAATTTACAAAAGAAAGAGGTTTAATTGTACTCACAGTTCCACGTGGTTGGGGAGGCCTCACAGTCATGGTGGAAGGCCAGGAGGAGCAACTCATGCCTTACATGGATGACAGAAGGCAAACGGAGAGCTTGTGCAGGGAAACTCATTTTTAAAAACATCCGATCGCGTGAGACCCCTTCACTATCATGAGAACAGCATGGGAAAGACCTGTCCCCATAATTCAATCACCTCCCATTGGGTCTCTTCTACAACATGTAGAAATTATGGGAGCCACAAGATGAGATTTGGATGGGGACACAGAGCCAAACCGTATATCTATCTGGATAGCCAACATTGACCAGATCCTTCAGGAGTCAACCAGTTTCCACCTCAGCTATTTCACAGGTGGAAGAACTTTGCTTTTCCCAAAGTTATTGGTTACAAATATAAGCAACCAGACAAACCCAGCTCAAGTCCTGGCTTAGAGTCCACTCCTAGGTATGTACTCAAAAGGTGCTCCCATAAAATCTTACGTGTAATGCTCATAGCATTATTCACAGTGGCAATAGGTGGGCACAACCTGAATGTCCATCAATTGGTATGTGAATAAACATGGTTTAATCCCTGCAATGGATATTATTCAGTCATAAAAAAGGAATCAGAATCAGGTACATACTACGACGTGGATGAGCCTTGAAAACATGACACTGGGGAGAAAGAAGGCAGACACAGAAGGACAAATGCTGTACAATTTCATTTGTATGAAGTGTTCAGAATAGGCACATCCACAGAGATAGGAAATAGAGTGGATTTTGCTTAGCGCTGGGGAGAATGGTGGTTAGGGAAGTCATAGCTAAAGGGTGTGAGGTTTCTTTGGGGAATAATGACAATGTTCAAAAATGGATCATGGTGGTGGTTGCACTACTCTGTAAATATACCATTTAATTGTACACTTAAAATCTAGCTGGGCATGGTGGCTCATACCTGTAATCCCAGTGCTTTGGGAAGCCAAGGTGGGCAGATCACCTGAGGTCAGGAGTTCAAGACCAGCCTGGCCAACATGGTGAAACCCGATCTCTACTAAAAATACAAAAATTAGCCAAGCGTAGTGTTGTGCATCTGTAGTTCCAGCTACCTGGGAGGCTGAGGCACTTGGGAGGCTGAGGCAGGAGGATTGCTTGAACCCCGGAGGTCGAGGTTGCAGTGAGCCGAGATCATGCCACCGCACTTCAGCCTGGGCAACAGGGTTAGACTGTGTCTCAAAAAAATAAAGAAAGAAAGAAAGAAAGAAAGAAAGAAAGAAAAAACATTATCTGGATGGTTCAGGCACTTCCTATAAGCTGAATGGCCATTAGCAAGTTACTTAGTGACTTTCATCCTCAGTTTGCTCAGCTGTAGAATGGGCGTGATGCCTCCCTTCAAATGTCACTGGGAAGACATTCTCGTTTCATACGGTCACAACTCTTCGCCCACTGCCCAGCTCTTTGAAAGTACTTAGTACAGTTATTGGCATTACTAGTGGCATTCCTAATTGCTGCAACAAAGAATTCCTTATTTGTCTTTTATTATTGTGTCGAAATTGGATGAGAAACCTCTGCAGGAATGCATAGGCATGTCTACAAGTGGGGCCTTCCCTTTAAGCATCCTCGTTCAACAAATTCTAAAGCACAGTCTCTTTGTTGCTGGAGAGAAAAATCGGACAAGACGTAATCCTTAGGGATCTGTTAGACGAGGGCACCTGACCTGTGCAGACTGACAAGTTAAGCATGTCTCTGCTGGGTGGGTTTTCACTTCACCAGCCATCTGCAAAGGAAAATCGACGTGCACTAATGTTTCCATATTAGCAAAGGATCAAACTCAGCTGCCTCTTGAGAGGAGAAAAAAACCAACCTCGGTTCAGTGCTTCCTCGGTCTAAACTGTAAACTGAATCGTTTGATCCATCAGGAAAAGCTTTTCTATCTGAAACGACAGTTTTCTGCATTTCCCTTGTGGAGAAAATGATTTTCTCTCTTTTGAAAACCACTGGAAATCTGCTTCTCTCATCAATATCACCGACAGATTTTTTTTCCTTTCTTTAGTTCGGAAAATGATGAATCTAACAACAGATTCGGTGACTTTCTGTGAGCTGCCCACGTTCAATTGTGCTGATGGCCCATTAATACTGGCTTAATGTTGGCTGCCCTCCCACCTGGGGGATCTATGAAGAAAGCATTGTGATTTACCCAGAGCAGAGCTCATCGAGGTATTAGTGCAATGGACAAATATGATCCTAGGATCTGAGGATGCCGTTTAAATGGCCTAGAAGTGAAAAGAGGTCACCAAAAGCAGAAAAGTCAGACCAACTGTTAGCTTCAACAGCAGCCAGATAAAAAGTGCAGTCCAGTTGTTATACCTGGGCGAGGCGTGTCTCTGCCCTGGCCCCACACTTTGGAGAGCCCTGCTCCAGTGTTCTTCTGCCCATGTGTTACCATTTCCCTGTGTTCCTCCCTGTGAAGGAGGCTATTATCACCTGAATTATGTCTCTTTAAAATGCATCTGTTGAAGTCCTAACACCGAATATCTCAGAATGCGACTGTGTTTGGAGACAGTTCCTTTTAAAGAGGAGATGGAGTTAAAATGAGTCCATTAGGGTGGCCCTAATACAGTCTGACCGGTGTAGTGGTAACAAGGAACTGGGACACACAGAGACAGCAGTGATGCACGTGCACAGAGGAAAGACCATGGGGAGCACAGTGAGGAGAGGAGGAGGCTGACCACGACCGAGAGACCATGGGGAGCACAGTGAGGAGAGGAGGAGGCTGACCATGACCGAGAGACCATGGGGAGCACTGTGAGGAGTGGAGGAGGCTGACCATGACCGAGAGACCATGGGGAGCACTGTGAGGAGAGGAGGAGGCTGACCATGACCGAGAGACCATGGGGAGCACTGTGAGGAGAGGAGGAGGCTGACCATGACCGAGAGACCATGGGGAGCACTG